>JAKUCV010000476.1:50061-109596 GCA_028386065.3 Turnera subulata | reverse complement strand
TTTTTTAATACAAATTTATCAAAATAAAAAATTTATCAAAGTAATCAAAAAATTTTTAATCAGATTTTGGATAGGATCTTTAATGTTCAAAACCTAGAAGAGATTCAGTTACTATTGAGATCCAAGAAATGGAAAAAATCTTAGAAAAATATAAAGCCACGTGTCTCTTCTTCAATTGTTCTAAAGTGCAACGTGTCATCTCTGTTAACTTAACTATTAAATTGTGTTTGTAATTGTCTATTTAATTTATTTTTTAATACAAAACAAAAACTACAAAAATTTCATTGCTACCCATCAAAGAGTCCCTGAAAGAAGCATTTTCGTTCCTCATGAGCTTTATGGATGAATACTAATCAATTACTAAAATTCTAACATCATATAAATCTATTTAAATATTGCATATAGTTTTCCAAGAATTTAAGAGAATTACTAAAATTTAACATTTATGTCTATTAAAAGGTTGATAACTATTTATATATAATTCTTGTTTCTTTGCAGCAAATTGTGGGCTGAGCCCATTTATGTTCAATTTTAATTGTATTTATGGGTTGGAAGATAGATTTAACAAATTGTTTTCTCTTTTACTAGGTTAACTAAACATATAATATATTATATAATAGTTGAATCCTCTCTCCAGCTGCTTTGCTATTTTGACACATATGATCTTAAAAATAATCAATTTATAACAAGAAGGTGTGAACTAATATAACAAGAATGTTGTATTTTAAATTACAAATCAAGTTTTGGAAAAAAAAAAGTAGGAGGTAAAAATCTCTATATTGAACACACTATTGCCGTTGTTCCCTTGTGGTTTTTGCAGGAATCTTGCACCGTCTTTATCCCAACGGCTGCGTCTCGGTTCAATTCGGTGAAGAGGACAAGGAAGGTGAAGTGATATGCTATGGAAATAAAAAAATAAATCGAGAAAAGGAATCAAACCTAAAAAGCAGAGCAAAAGCAAGCAAAGAAACACTATCTTTTTTTTTTTATTTTTTTACTGGAGGTCTTTAATAGATGTTGGAGCAGTGGATGCACAATTAATATATGAGCTCCTTAGGCTTCCACATGTTAGAAAATCTCACTTTACAATGTCGTCATTAATGGTAACTAGTACATTACTCCGTGCATCACACGGGCTATGTACCTTTTTATTTTTGAATAATATATTTCTTATATAATAATTTAATAAATTGTACAAATTTTTATTTTTTAAATATATTTTTTCTAGTTTTTTTTCAATATCTTACTTCTTCTATTTTTTATATTAATTTTATATATTTTATATTTTACATATCTATGCAAATAGGATTGGGGAATAAATGTCTATTATATAGATCTGTAATATTATCTGATTAAGAGAGAAATAAAAAATTAAATCACTACTAAAAAACCCAACCTAGTCGTTTTAAAATTTTAAAACTTTCAAGAATAGATTGAGAAGATTACAGTGACAATTGTGAAGAGCAAAATATGAAGCCACATGGCTTCTTCCTATTATTTTTAAGTGTCACTTGTCAATTCTAAAACCAACACTGAAAGATGTCTCTGCTATATATATATATATAAATTTAAATATGAGATTCTTTACATTTTATTTATTGTTTACCTCTTAATTAAGTTAGTTGCCATTTTAAGCAATGACGAGAACCTCTATGAATACCTAAGGCCTCCTTTTTCTTTTTGTTCAATTGTGGAGTGAAAACTTAAAATGTTTCCATCGCTAGCTCCTTCCAGTAGGCATACCTAAGGCCTCCTTTTTCTTTTTGTTCAATTGTGGAGTGAAAATTCAAAATGTTTCCATCGCTAGCTCCTTCCAGTAGGCATATGGTATGTCATTTCAATTCTAAAAGTTTTGTCTGCATTTCAGCCTAAATTTTGTCTCTGTTTCCTTTTTTTTCTCCAAATTTCTCTCTTTGCTTATTGGTATGATTATCCCCACCTTGAAGAGCTGTGGCGTGAAAATCGACACACCTTTTAATATTCAGGTAATTAATTTTTTAGTTTACTTACTCAATTCAGTCAATTAAATTAGATAAAATGTTAATAATTTATATACTATAATAATATGTGTTGCATTTTAAATATATGTTTATTAATATTTTTATATATCTATATTTTAATGCTTATGCGACCACCTGGCCCAACCCGTATGTAACACTGGACAACGGCTAGTATTCTTTTAAGTTTATAGAACTTTTGAGACTCTATATGGTGTCGTGTATTCACTCAGTTGTGGAAAGTATTTTTCTTTTTACTAACTCTAATTTTGTATTTTTTCCTAGACTTACCATTTTCTATTAAACAATTGAAAAAAATAATAGAAAATATGTTCATTAGACAAATTAGAAAATTAAAATGAATAAAAAATTAAAATATGTGAGAAGAAGAAAAATAAATGAGGAATTGAAGCGCCCCGTTCCGTATTTACCAGTCTCAGTAAACACGTGCCGGAACTGTACAACAGTAAATATATCACGAAACACAGCCCAATGGCCCAAGGATAATATCAATGTATAAATCAAAGAAATCGGTCCAACGGCCCAATGTAATCAAATTCAACATAAGAAATCTGGCCCATCGGCCCAAAAACAAACACACATCACCCAAACCCGGGGACCCAAAACATAGCACAGCGGAAGCAATTTTAATCTCAATATCAACATATGCAAAACTTGATGCAATCTAATGGATCCGAGTCCTGTCCGAGGGATAACGCCGCAGCCTGTCTGGAATGCATCATACCTGAACCACAAATAACTCAACCTACGGGATGAAAGCCCGCAGGTGAGGGGTGAGTCCGAAGTGCCCACCGAGTAAAACCCATAAGCAAATATACATATACAAGCAACCGTAAATTCCCAAGTCACATCACCAACAATTAACTAAGGTTCTCACGAACCTTAAATGACACACTTGTGATTCTAGACACGCTATTTCAATTTTATTATCATGGCCCCTATCACAAGTTAAATGGTGGCCGTCGCCTGGTAGTCAAGCTAGCTAGCCCGTGGACCCCGCCCTGGTACCTCCACGTATAACTGGCACAGACAGGGAGCAGACCCCAAGCACACTCTCCCCCAGCGCCTAAAATAATAACTAGTACAGACCCCAAGCACACTCTCCCCCAGCACCATAAAATAAAAGACTACCATCTGGTTGTTCCAACATTTAACCGTGACTTACTAAATGTAAGTGTTTCCATTTTATCAATATTACCATTTTAGTCTTAATACCACAATACTGTTAACCATCCATCAACTCATTATCCCGAGCAGGCTCGCAGCCTCTCCGCTCGTCTGGATGATAATCAATACCACTTAACCATCAGATTCTACATAATAATGTTCCGGTACTCAAATCATGTCAATCTCACAGACAACAACAACAACGGGAAATTTATCATCACTATCATCATCAACATCATCAACAATCAATACTTATCACAACAACCATTCACAACCACGAGTGTAGTATCATACCAGCAAACATCACACACAGTGAACAAACAGCAACTTGATATCGCGGGCAGTATATAAATATTTACTTATCCTCACCTTAGCCGATTACTCAACTCTGAAAACATCAATCGGTCTAGGGATCGACATCCCAAAATAGTAACCCAGGGATAGACATCCCAAATAAATCAACGGGATAGACATCCCAAATAAATCAACGGGATAGACATCCCAAATATATCAACGGGATAGACATCCCAAGCATAGACATGCTTTCACAAGAACCCAGGTCAAGGCCACCACAAAACAGTCTCTAACCATCTAGTCGTACCACTACTTTCCAAGTGACTTTAAAGTCGTCAACACAATTTCCAACTATCCAATTTCCATTTCCAATATCCATTATCAATTTTTCGTGGTCAATAGTCCAACAACAATCTCAACACAATATTCACAGAATCAATATTACAGTTCAGCAATCTCAACAGCAATAATCACGGCAGTCAAATATCCAACAGTGAATATCTCAGCAGTTCAATCAAACAACAAAGGACACAAAGTATTGTGGCACATATCAAAGGAAATCCACTCTCACAACAAATATCAACAAATATCACAAAGTTATCAACAACAATAACCATAAGATGCAATAGAACCTATGTAGTTCCAAGACCAACCATCCCGGCTATCACAGGTGGAATGACGTATATGCAACCTCACCTGATACTCCACGGAAGCTGGTATCCGGTTAAGCCTTGATATTCCTATAATATAACAACAGTAATCACTTATAATGCACAAACAAGATGATTATGCATGATGCCGGTTAAGAGTTATTAGGCGGCTTATCAGTTCATTTTATTATTTCCATAGTTCTCTTATTCATTTTTGGTGGAGGTTACTAATAATCTACTTTCCATCTGATATACCAATCATATCCAACATAAGTCAAAACCAAAACCGAGCGGCCAAGCCGACATCTCGGCCCTTAGGCTGCTTATGACAAGAAAGCATATATACACGTACACTTATATGTAATGTATATTTAAGAAAATATATTTGTAAATAAATCAAGTCACGACCCGTTAAATACTCATAGTCCATATGACGTAAATAATATTATTCCCGATTAAATACTAAATACTTATATGTTTTATATAAAATAATTATATAATAATGGAAACGATAAATACGTCAAAATATTATTTAAATAGTATATCCTATAATAACTCGTTTAATGGAAATTATCTCCAACGGTATGAAATTAACGTAGCCAATGTATAGCATAAAATATTTGTGCGAATTTGTAGTTGTATTATTTATAATTAAATATCTACATATATAATCATACGTACATGTATACATAAAACTATAATTGTTAGGTGAGGATATAATCTAGCAATATCTAAGCCGGTGAAAATAGCTGCAATACATTATACGATATATTCATATACTTGTATAAGACTAAAGTTAGTAATTAAATAAGGTGTAAGTCTATTATTATTTTAGCGTAGGATTACGGAAATATATATATATACATGTCTAGGCCTTTTATAATATAAATTCAATTAAACATAATTAAGGAAATTTGAAGATTAAACTCGGTAGGCCTTTACGAACGTTTAGCCCATCGGAGGATAGTCAACATAATTTCGAAAATTAAATAAGAGACATAATTAAAATAAATAACATGGGCCTTCTTTTTAGCCCAATCGGAAAAACAAATTAAAAGCATAAATAAAAGGCATAAATGAAATTAAATCATAATCCATAAAATTAATATTAGCTTAAATAAATTAAACGTTCGTTTATTAACGTCGTTATAAAAATCCGAGTCCGTTAATGTTCATAAAATGTCCAAAGGGTCCGATAATTACCCAAAACTCCATGTCCGGGATCATTGGAAAATACCCGAGACTTCGCCGGAAAATCACCCGAGACACCGGAATCTCGCCGGATTCCGGCATGTACTGTTCACAGCAGCAGTCCTCAGCTACTGCTCTTCAACCATACCAACACCGTACCACCACATCATCAACCCGAGCACCCACATCATCACCATTCCCACAGCAACATTCCGGTGACCGGAATACCACCAGACCACAGCATCCACCATCCAAAACACACCAGCCCACGCCCACAACAACGACATCATCACCCACCTTTGGCATCATCCATTACAATCCACAAATTCCATTCACAAACCCACAAACAAATCAACCCTATTAGCCACAGACCCCAAGTAGTAACAGGGAAGAAGAGGACGAATTGGGCAGTAGCAACTTACCCCGTCGGCGGCGCGAGTTTGCGGAGAGAGGAGGAAGATCGGGTGGCGCGTTCTTTGCCTCGGTGGTGACGAGCTCGACTCGTCTGTGGCGGCGGCCGCGGGCAGTTGCAGGGAGGGACCTGGCTACGGCGGTGGTGACAAAGGAGAGACAGCCTCGGCGACGCGCGGCAGAGCAAGGGCGGTGACCAGAGGCGCGATGTCGTTCCTTCGTTTGGTAGGCTCCGACGGCGGCACGACTGGGCGGCAACGGTTTGCAGGCAGAGGCAGAGAGGAGAGGAGCGGTGGCGTTTAGGTGACAGAGGCGTCAAAGCGGCGAGAGGGGAGAATGTGGGCGGCGGTGAAATGTAGAGAAGGAAGAGAAAAATGGAGGAGAGGCAGTGGAAGATGGTGGTGTCGGCAGCAAGAGGGAAGGGAATTTAGAGGAGAGGGAGAGGAAGAAGACAAGGAAGAGAAAATATCTGGGAGGTTGAGTGATTGGGAAAGAGGAGGAAGGGAAGAGTAACAGGAAAGGAAGAAGAAAATCGAGAAGGAAAAAAAAGAGTGAAGGAGAAGAGAAAAAAAAGAAAAGTAAGGAAGAAGAAGGGGAAAAAGAAAAGAAAATCGGGAAGAGAAAAAGAAAATGGAAAAGAAGAAAGAAAATGGGGAAAAGGAGAAAAAGAAGGAAAAGACAAGGAAGAGGTGGCCCGGGAGAGAGAAAAGTCACGGTTCGAGTGTCGGCAGAATTATTGAGCCGAGAATGGACCAAAATACCCTTTGTCCAACTTGCATTCTTTTGCCGACATAGGGGCATTTTCGTCTTTCCGAAATTTGTCCCGGTTCCGAAAATACAACTTAGGCTCGAAAAATCCAATTAATTCTTCTGAGCATCGTGGAAGCCTCGGAATTGTAAACCGAGGCTCGGTAAGCCGTATACAATTCCCGGTAACCCGAGATAACCCTTGGAATTAAATTCCGAAGCTTGATCAAACGAAGGGCACTCCAATCGTCGCATATCCTCGGCGATTGGTGCGAAGCTCGATTATTCCCAGAAAACTCTCGGAAAAGCTCGGTCCGATAGAATCCTCGAATTACGGCGTTTAAAATCATAATCTATGGAGTAGTAAAAATGATAAGAAATTTATATCGAAAATTAACTCGGGTTGGTAAAATTTTCAATTAACCGCGATAAAATTTATTTACCACAGTAAAAGTTAAATCAACTTGGTAAAAATCACGGAAAATTTACCCGGGTCGTTACAAAGATAATCATATATATGTTTATATATTTTCCAGAGATATATTCCCATATACAATTATCATTATTATATATATATATTCTTTTTGAAAGTATCCATAGTATATATCTTTTTCTATAAAACAATTACCATAATATATATATATATATATATATATATTTTAAAAGAATTTAGTATGTATATGTCAGTAAAATATATTTTCCAGATGAAAAATCTCAAATAATATTTTCAGAAAATAACTGTATGTCTTACCATTTTTATTTATTATTATTATTATTTTTTAATTAAAATCGGGCTGGGCCAAATCTCACAGCCCACAACCCAACCCAACATGTCCAACCCATACCCACTAATGTCCAGGTCACAGGTCCAAGACACCAGGCCCAAGACCAGGCCCGATTCTTGAACCCATCAGCCATGACCCATGGCCAGACCCGTTTGAAGGTCGGGTCAGCTCACCTACAACCCGGAACCTCACGGGTTCAACGGCAAGTGAGGCGGCACGAGCAGCGGCAGCTTCGTGGAGGAAGAGCGGTGGCACGGCGACACGAGAAAGGAGGAGGGCGACGTGTGGCTGTCGGCAACAGCAGGACGGGAAGGACTCGACGGCAGTTGCAGATCGTGGGGCCGCTCTACTCGTCAGATCTCCCCGGAACGACAACACCAAGAAGCCGGCGTTGGGGCTGCTGGTGCGTCGGCGAGAAAGAGAGGAGCAGTGCAGGCGGGAGGCGAGGCGCGACGGCTTGTACAGGCAGTGGTTCGCGGGGGGCAGAGGCGGCGGAAGGAGAACACAGCTGCTGGAGGCGAACGGCGAGCAGCTGCTTGCTTCGTCGGATCGTCTCCTCAAGCGACGGCCCGGCGGTCTGCAGTGACGAGCGAGGTCGCGAGGAGGACGACGTGGTAGGGAGGAGGAAGGAAAGGGTGGCGGTGGCTCGTCGTGGTGGAGTTGGTGGTGGTGTTCTCGGGTTTGGTGGTGGCGGCCGGCGACTTGTGGTGTGTGTTTTTTGTTGTTTATTTTTTTTTCTACACTGGATTTGTGTTGTGTACTGAGTTTGGGCAGTTTGCAGGAGAAGGATGGTCACTGGAAGTGGGTTTTGGAGAGCAAAAGATGAAGGTGAAGGCTGTGTGTGTACTGGGTGCAAGGCATGCAGGGAGCAAGGTGGCTTCATCAGCAGAAAAAAAATAACCGGGTGCACGGGCATCACAGGATAAAGCAGGTGCATTACGGGCGACACAGGCGGCAGCCCTGCATAATTGAGCCGCCTCAATTATGCAGGCGTGTCCAGTCCGGACCAGAAAATAACTGATGTACCCACTTAATTATTTTCCGGTGTGATTTTTCTGAGGATTCCGGGACCCGAAAAATACCAACTTCGGTCCGTAAAATCCACGGAAAAATCACGAGCGCGGGAAAAGACTCGGCTACGAACAACGACGCCTGATTTACCTTGAATTAATTACCCAAGATTAATTCTTTCGGTAAATCACTGTATAACGACTTTAACAGTCCCGGTAAAAATCCAAATTTTTACCGGGCTGTTATAGGAATTGCATGGGAATAAGAAAAAAAGAAGAAAGAAGTGGATAATATTTTCATATTGAAAGAATATACAAATATAAATACATATATATAATAATAGTAATAATAATAATAATAATTGAAGGATATGGGGATAAAAATATAAGATTAGGATTGAATAAGGATTATTGTAATCATATTAAATTATTATTGTGGATATGTTTGTCTAAAAAAATTCATTTAAAAGAAAATTGAAGAAAATGCGTCAAAAAAACAAGCATCCACTTTGCGAAGAAAAAGTAAAAAACTCATTGTTATTATTTTTCACTAGTTAATTGTAAGTTGGAAAACTGGAAGAAACAATTTTATATTTTCTATTTGGAAAAATATACATTTTGAACACAAAATTCTATTTTCTAAATTTTCTGTAAAATTGAAGTATTTTCCTACAAGCGAACATGTGTTAATAGTTCATGTTGGTTTAGTTTTTTTTTTTGCATTGTAAATATAATTGATGATAAAAAATATTATAAGGATGGAGGAATCATATATAATATTTAGAATTAATTTTTTTATTAAGAATAGGAATATAAATCAGAAGGGTTGAGAGGAACAAACAAATAAAATTGTGGCTTGATTAGTATTGTGTTACTGATAAATTTTCGTTCAAAAAGAAATAATGACTTTTTATATATTTAACTATTAATAGGGGATCATTCAGTTAAGTTTCAGATTTTTATGGTTCACATTTTTATATATAGTTAGTATATAGATAATTTTTTTAATATAGGCTATACACTACCTTTTTCACAAAAAAATATATTTTTATACAAATTTATTGTCTAAATAAATAATTGAAATCTCCCTTACTTTTGGCTTGTGCAAATTAGAGGGGAGAAAATAATTTTCTCTTCCTCCCACATTTATTTCATAGTTTTTAAAACTTAGCCTTAATTTAATATGTCTGAAAAAAAAAAAAGGAATTCAACTACAAGCCACCCAGACCAACGACGCCGTACGTTAACTTCTATGCCCACTAGGCATTTTTTAGGAAACTTCCATGTCGAGATCGCCCAATCCACGCCCCCAAGTCGCGCGTACCTATCTCTCCGTTCAATCCGACAAAAACCAGCAATAATTCTATCAAGAAAATTTAACGCGCTGGAGGATGCGCGTGGTTGTGGGATCAACGCTGACATACGCGGTCGGATTGGATTTGGTGGAAGACCAGGAACACACAGCGACACACACAGGGGGAGAAAATAGAAAGAAGAGAGAGAAAGTAGTGGTAGAGAGGAAAAATAACGGAAGAAGGGGCGTAACGCGTAACTGCAAAAAAAAAAAAAAATTCGAAAAAGGAAAATATAGAGGAAAAAAATCAACAGGGGAAAACGAAGCACGCAAAAGACGAAGCAGCAGGGGAGAGTCGCGTTTTTCCTCTCTGTTTCACCTTCCGTACAAACAAACAGACAACCAACCAACCAACCTAACAGATCGAACAGGAAAAGTCAGGACAGGATTCGAATCGGATATTCTTCTTTCTTCCTCTCCTTCATTTTTTTTTTTTAAAATTTATCTTTTATTGAGCGAGAGTGATTGGTTTATCGGGCTGAGTGGTATCGGATTGGATCGGGAGGAAGGGAAGATGAGTGGGGGATGGGACAGTGTTAGGTCATCGAGATCGAGGCTGAGTCAAGCTTCCAGCCTGAGCAGCAGTACTCGTACGGTCCGACTCGGCCGAGTCCAGCCTCAGGCACCGGGCCACCGCACCATCTACTGCAATGATCGCGAGGCTAACCTCCCCGTCAGATTCAAGGTTCCTTCCAATTCATTTCCTTTTTTTTTTATTTCCTTTTTGTTGTTTGACATTTTCTCATTTATGTAATTTTTTGGGGCCTATTTTCGGTCTTGATTGAAATTGGAAAAAATAATAACAATTTTAAAGAGTGCGTACTAAATGCGAGTTTAGGGATTATTTTTAGTCCAAGAAAATTGGAGCTTCACTTGAACCAAGTTAAATTATTAATTCAAAGGTTTGCATAATATTATGTGATATTTATTGTCGGGGTGGGAGCAACAAAGAATCACTGATTTTCTGTTATCTCTTAATGCGAAATAGCTGCAGCAGTTAGTTTATGTTTTAGCATTTCTGCATTTCACACCTCATGTTGTCAATGCCATTGAGACGGAGCATGATGCTTGGACTGGTGGAGGTTTCATACTGGTTGCTGTTGCTAACAATGTTAATAATCTTTCACCACGCGCAGCTGTTTTGCTTCTCATGCGCTGTTACAGCAAGTCATATGGCCTCTGAAAACCCAGTGCTTGACATGTTGTACACCCCAATTTTCTGAAAAAATGCATGCATATTTTTTGTCCAGTAGTTTCTCGGGGTAACGGATACAATTCATGAACAAAAAGTATGGGTCAATGCGTTAACCTGAAACTCACAGTCACTAAGTTATTTAAATTTGGGATTCGAACTCTGGAAACTGACAACCATAAGTGGTTGAAGCTCCTCCCTTTGGTATAAATCCCAAAGTTATTTGGAAATGGGATTCGAAATCTGGGAACTGACGACCATGAGGGGTTTAAGCTCCTCACTTCGGTATAAATCCCATTGTTCTGATGATGTTCTTTCGCCTATGGTCTTGAAAGGGTATCTTTTTTTTTTTTTTGGGTCTAGGACCATGGAATGATATGTTGATATCAGTAAACAGGTACAATGTACAAAATCAAAAGCTGGGATTTTAGCTCAGATCTCCTCTATCCTTCAGAAGGAGGTCATGAAAGGGTATCTTTTATGTACAAGATATTTGTGCTTTATGATTGACTAGCACAGTTGCACCTTGGGGTGCTCTTTAATATACACTTCTTACAAAAAAGAAAATATGTATGACGAGAAAACCATGATGAAAGATTGCAAAACTTATAGATTATATTTTTCCTCTTCCTTGTAGTCGTGATTGATTTTTGAGCATCTTTTAGCGAGACAAAAATTACAGTGTGGCAATTACTTATGCAGCTCTTTTTGCTTGTTCTTGCTCATTAAACTTGGTTTGGCTTTAATTTCCGTGAATCAATTGTTTCAGGGGAATTCTATATCGACTACAAAGTACAACTTCTTTACCTTTTTACCCAAAGGTTTGTTTGAGCAGGTAAACTGAAATATTTGCAAATTATTCAGTTCCAATAGTACATTCTTTGTCTGAACATGACAGATTATTGTATCTTTCATGGTTAGTCTCATAGGTTGGACCTTGATACTGTAGTTTATTTACCTATTGTTTCTATTAATTCTATCTTGGAATTTTTGTGTGGCCCTAATTAAGAGGATGCTTCAGAGAGCATTAAGAAAAAGCAACAAACGTCTCTACTTGACCGTGCAAAAGACAGACTGTGCGGCATGAAAGTGGGTCTCGGTCGTACAAAGCTTGGAAAACCACAATTAATTCATTGGTTTTACCTATTGCAACAACTAAAAATATAAAAGCTGTAGAAACTGTAAAGATTTTATATAAACAACTGATAGTCCAGCATTCCAAAATTATGAGGTTGTAAACTAAATATTTTGGAAAGAGTTAAGAGTCGACCATTCCCCCTAAAATGTTGAAAGGTGAACTATTAAGTCACACCCTTTTCCTGCATATCATCTTGATTGTTAAGCTTTAATTTTTGGATTAGGCTGAAGCTCCTATGGTCGGTTAATTGCCATGATATTTCCTTTCCTTTTACTAGTTCAGTTACTGAAAAAATTTATTTTCAACTGACAGTTCAGGCGGGTTGCTAACTGCTACTTTCTGATGATCTCGATATTATCAATGACACCAATCAGGTATACTAATTCAATTTCATATATATATATATATATATATATATATATATACTCACACGTACAAACACATATGCATGTTTTTTCTTATGACCATCTACTCTAGTAGCATTAGGATTAGAGTGTATTAATTGTTCACTTGTTTATCCTTGCATTTTGTCTTGGCCATAGATTTCTGAAAATGCCTCAGGAAAAGTATCTTGCCTGCAGATGCATTGTGCTGTAACCTCTTTTCAGTATCATCCTTATGAATTCTTGTGTTTATTCTCCATTTTCTAATTTTTGTCTTTTTCTTTTATTTTATTTATTGAAAGATTTTCTTTCTTGTAAGTTTATGAGAGATTGTCTGCTATTTTCAAGATCACTGTTAACAGTTTTCTAGACAGATTTGTGCATATTTTTAGAGTTGTTGATTCTTTAGGTTTAAATATCATGTTATTGTTCCCTATTTTCACACTGGCTTCTATTTTTCCTTGTCTATTGCTCCAGCAAACCAAGCCTTGTCTGCTTTTGCTCTTCTTTCCTATAAGTTCTGTTGCTTTTCAATGATTTGAGCAGTCACCAATAAAAGGGTATTGCTGTTATTGTGAGTGCTCGCAGCAGTCTTGTTTGTTGTGCTTATTACTTATTTTAATCATGCAGTCCTGTCAATCCAGTTACAAATGTGGTTCCTCTCACCCTGGTGCTTATCGTTTCTCTTATTAAGGAGGCATTTGAGGACTGGGTGCGTACTGGCTCATACTCTATTTTTCCTTTTATTTTTTTACTGGGAATGTCGTTTAAGAAATCTAAATTAGTATTTGGGATGGGATGGGAGCTTCTTGATCAGTCTTGGCCTTGGGAGAAATGCTGACCCCTTCTTTTTTTGTGTTTTTGTTTCTTAATTATGCACAACAGAAGCGTTTTCAGAATGATATGGTGATTAATAATGGTCTTATCGATGTGCTGCAAGATCAAATGTGGGTGGCTGTCCCCTGGAAGAAGTTACAAGTTGGAGACATTGTCAGAGTGAGTAGTTTGTATTTTTTTAATTTGCCTTGTTAAAAGAAACAGAAATAAGTTGCAGTTATCTTTTCCTCTTTAATATTGGGTTTAAACCACAATCTCCTCTTTGAATGAAGAGCTTTCCTCTTGGCCAATAGGCTGTTGGCTTTGTCCACCCTGTTCTGTGCTTTACAATAGGGGGAGTATCTGATGTGTTTTAGACTTACAGAACAGGGTTGAATCTTGACTATGATGCAGAATATAGTTCCGCCTAGGTCTGAATGTTTATAGCACATCTGCATAGATACTAGTGGGCTTTACAATTATTGCCTTGCAACTATAAACGTGCTTTGTCCATTTTTTTGTTGTCGCTAAATTTGGGAGTTCAATGGAAGTTCTTGGGACAAATCTCGTGTGCTTTGTAGTTCTTAACATTCTATTAACTAGCTTCTGGTTGGCTGGTCTGTCTGGTCCATTACGTTTTGTAATTTCCGAGTTTCGGAAAGCTTTATTTTGGTGTCCTGTGAAAGGTTCATAGCAGTAGTGTTATAGTTGCTCGTTTGGACAAAACAAATCTTCTCTGTGACAGAAATATTTTAAGAATTGCTTTATGACTCAAGAAGCTTAAGAACAAAAAGCTTCTTCTTTTTGTTGTTTGTTTTTAAAGCTGAAATTGTCGTTGGTTGCAGGTCAAGCAGGATGGCTTCTTTCCAGCAGATCTGCTCTTTCTTGCTGGCACAAATCCTGATGGTGTCTGCTACATTGAGGTTTTCTGCTTCTCAGACTCTATATGATTGTCTTGTTGACGATATAATGATAAGGATGGGATGGTGCTATTTATTGCCATTTTGTGGAAGACTTTCTTAGTGCTTGGGAAGTGCCAAGTACAATCTGATTTAATTGCCTTATTTTGCCTTCTGCGGTCAGACTGCAAATTTGGATGGTGAAACGAATTTGAAGATCAGAAAAGCATTGGAGAAGACCTGGGATTACTTGACTCCAGAGAAAGCTGCTGAATTCAAAGGTTATCTTCTGTTGGAGATGTCCAAAGCCTATATACTATGTGTATTGTACTTGTGGGCATATGTGCTACAAAAGCTCGTGTTGCTCAGTTTATAAGTTAAGAATCAATGTTGTTGTTATAAGGCTTTGATGATGATGTTCTGAAGGGCTTGACGAGTTATCCAACTCATATGAGGATATGTCTTGCACAAGAAGCATCTTGATTGCATTTTTCTTCTTTGCATTTTCTCCAAGGTGTAAATATGCAAAAATGACTTTATAAGTTAGGGGTTCTTAACTATCCTCGACATCCTCCTGGCTATATGCTTAACTGCAATAGATGCCATTGCTACATGTTATGTGCATGGAGGACAATTGTTTCCCCTTAGTTTTCAGTTTGATATTTTATAATGTTTTTTGATAGATGAGTGAAATTTCTGAATTAGCACTTTGTCTCTTTCTTTGTGGGAGCTTCTCTTCTAGTGCAATTGCGGTAGATAAAGTTGTAGAGTTTGTTCTGCTGTGATTGCCAACAAATCTTCCATTGATAAGGTTGTAGTGTTTGTTCTGCTGTGATTATCCACAAATCTTCCATAGCTATGCTGTGGTTTTACATGATTGTCATGCCAATATTTTACCTTTGGCCCTCTTTGTACTTATTGTTATTTGTTGTACACTCTGTTGAAGTGACCCCTTCGTAAGACCAGTGTTTTCTGTAAGATTGTTTCACTTCCACTCTAAATTTTGCTGCAACACGCATTATTTTTTTCCCTTTTCTGTTTTTTTTCACCATTTCATTCCGTTGGTGCATATGTGGGTTGGATTTGTTTCTTTCTGAAATGGTTGGTAATTAAGTAACTATGGAGTAAGACAAGTGGCAGTTATAACACCACAATTGCATCTGCACAGTGCTACTTTGTTGTTTGTAGAATTGTGGCACTGTTGTGGCTGTAGTGCATTAAACTACTTTGTAGTAAAGACTTATGAGTTTTCCGTTTTGTTATAAAGTACAATAATGAAGGTAAATGTAATCTTTTGCCTGATATTAGCAGGTGGTAGATCTTGGTACTGCATAATCTAAATTTAAGTGATTCCCTGTTCTATCTCTCTTAATACATTCTTTTTGTTAGTGTAGGTGAAGTGCAGTGTGAGGAACCAAACAATTCCCTGTACACCTTCACCGGGAATCTTATAATTGACAAGCAAACATTACCTATCTCTCCGAACCAGATCCTATTAAGAGTATCGTCTGATTTTCTTCCTTTAGTCTTTATCTTATTTTTATGCTTATATTATTATCAAATATTTTCTCTTTGGAGGTCTTATATCATTTTGATGATCCTTGGTCAAGAAAGGATTAAACGAAAAGAACAGCGCGGTTTTCTATTCCATTGATAGTTGACTCGTTTACTCTGAAATTAGTTTCTAGATCTGTTTGCTGACAATTCTACTGTGTTTCAGGGATGCAGTCTCAGGAATACAGAGTATATCGTTGGAGCTGTTATTTTTACAGGTCATGAAACAAAGGTTTGTAACTACACATCTCGGTCTAATGTATGGTGATTATCAACCCTTCATTATCCGGTTGTAATGGTAATTTTATCATATGTGTAGAAATAGATTCTCTTGTTGCTTGGTATAACAGTGTGAACCCTAGAAACCAAAACTGAAATCAAGTGAAGGCTTAACATCAAATTTCTATATTTAGTGGGTCAAACTTCAAAGGCAGAAGTGTTTTGTGGTCAACTTGTTTTCTTTTGTTTCAAGATTTAGATTGTAGGCGAGCTTCTATTTGATGTAAAAATCTAATAAAACTGAACTTGAACCAGGCAGGAGGCCCTGAGGATGGATTGTTTATGCCCTACCTTTTTCAATAACTGCTTATGGTTTTAAAAAAAAAGAACTGCTTCGTTTGTGGCATACGCATATTTATGGTGAATTGGATTCAATTGTAGGTTATGATGAATTCCATGAATGTTCCTTCCAAGAGGAGCACGCTAGAGAGGAAACTTGACAAACTTATTCTCACTCTTTTTGGAACTCTCTTTGTCATGTGCCTGATTGGAGCGATAGGCAGGTAAGCTGTCAGCTACAGTTTTGGATTTTTATCTTTAAAAGTTCATCTCCTTTAGTGAATTTAAATGTGTGACATAATTCCAAGATTACCTAGGTCTGAGGTGATTCATTTGGGAAATGTTAAAGCTAAGAATTTGAGTTGAAATGGTCAGAAGTCATGAAGAATTTGAGTGATATTTCATAACTCAAATTGTATGCTTTCATCAAGTTTTATGATTCTCATGATTAATAGAAACAATTAGGCTTCAATTGCTCCATGCAATCACTTGAGCAAAATAAAGATGATGACTACACTGATAGCATGCGGCCTGCAAACACATGATGTTGGTGAAACTAGGAAATAAAGTCTGACCTATTAAGTAATCAATGGAGAAAACAACATAATGCTATTGGTAGATATGTGATTTATGGAGGAAATGACATCTATTTCTCATAATACACCTTAGGTTGATATCTGGAGAAATGACATAGGTTATTGCTAGTGAGAATCACAAGTTGTACTATGATTTATTGGAATAGTGGAAGTTTATGATCATGCCTATGGGGAGACTATATTTCAAGATTTGTTTCAGTACTTATGGTGCTAAATAAATGGTTAAGGAGAATGAACTCTTACTTAGATGGAAGTCACAACACATAGTGTTCTCATTGGGTAGGTGGCTACTTTACATGACTAAATTCTATCCCTAGTGTTCTCATTGGGTAGGTGGCTACTTTACATGACTAAATTCTATCCCTGCTTATTTTTTTGATCTCTTTTGTGTATATTTTACTTGGAAATTCGCTTAGACTAGTGTATTAGACATTTCCATACAATTTACTTCTTTTTTTAAGTCAGTAAAAAGTTATATTGAATTTGACAACTATGCAAGATGCATTGATGGATTCTGCTCATGAATTCTGCAGCGGTATATTCATAAACAGTAAGTATTACTACTTAGGTCTCGACAAAGATGCCCCAACGGAATTTAACCCTCGGAACAGACTTGCGGTAAACATGCCACTATTGACATTTTTTTGTGCAGTTAATTAGTTTTCTTGGTTTTAACTTTGGTCTTTTGATTCATAGGTTATGTCTCTAACTTTATTTACGCTGATCACTCTATACTCAACCATAATCCCCATCTCTTTATATGTATCCATTGAGGTACGCATCATTACTGATTTCTGTATGCCAAAGTTGTTCTCTGAGAAATTATGTTGCTTAGCTATATTAATTCATTTACAGATGATCAAATTTATTCAATGCACCCAATTTATAAACAAGGACCTACATATGTACCATGTTGAAACCAACACCCCAGCATTAGCAAGGACATCAAATTTGAACGAAGAACTTGGACAGGTATGTGGAAGTAGCTATAATTATTTCTTGTATATATATTTATATGTATTATTTTAGTGATCTCCATTTTTTTATTAATGAACATTTTATTGAAATTATCATTTATTTTCTTTATTCTGTATGTGCTGCAATATTTCCCAAATCTACATGTTTCAGGTGGAGTATATCTTTTCTGATAAAACTGGAACTTTGACAAGGAACTTAATGGAGTTCTTTAAGTGTTCCATTGGAGGTGAGGTTTATGGATCTGGTGTCACTGAAATTGAGCGGGGTGGAGCTCAACGGAATGGTGCAAAAGTCCAGGAAGTATGCTATGCTTTTATCTTATTACATGGGTCTTGATCCCATGTATTTGAATGAAAATGCTTTTTTTGCATTTTTTTTTTCCTTCCATGGTGCAGAGTCAGGAGGACTTAATACATTAGTAAATTTCTTGTAGGTGCCAAAATCAAAGCATGCAGTGCATGAGAAGGGGTTTAATTTTGATGATCCCAGGCTTATGCGAGGAGCTTGGCGGAACGAGCCTAATCCAGATATATGCAAGGTATGGAACCCAATGAGATGATAGATTGCAAACTTACGTTCTAGGTGGTCTATGCTTTGCATTTTTCAGCAAAAGAGGGTGTTTTCTATAATCTATGTTGGTGGAATTATTTAGTTGTGATGGAATTGCTTTTTTTGTTGTCTTGATCATATTTTCTTATGTTAGTGGAGGTTTGTATTCTCGCAAGACTTTCTCTGATTGTTGCCATGTATGTCTGGGTCCCTTGGGAGTCGATTCCTTGTCTGACATGCAAAGAGATGGGAACACAATTTTATTTGACTATTTGTTTTTATTCTTATTTTGGTTTGGTGAGGTTTGAAGCGTACCTTATTAATCCAAGCTTCATTTTCTTATTACTCTTTATAGTTCTAATCTCTAAATTTCTTGGATAGTTCTTCCAGGATGTTTCTTACTTTTACTTACATTAAGTTTTGCACATTTCCAATTGTAGCTATGTTCTATGTTTGCAGGAATTTTTCAGATGCCTTGCAATCTGTCATACTGTGCTTCCTGAAGGTGATGAGTCCCCAGAAAAAATCACCTATCAGGCTGCATCGCCAGATGAGGCTGCTTTGGTTTCTGCTGCAAAGAATTTTGGTTTTTTCTTCTACAGGTCTGTATTAAAAAGTGCCAAAGCCTTTTCCTTTCTTTTAGGCGACATATAGTAAGTGAATGACATTTAAGCAATCCAATGCAAGTCAAAAGAATGGTTAAACTGACAACAATCATGCATGAAACCTCTCTGCAACTGCTGAGTCTTTGGATGTTGTTTCTCTAGGCGTACACCTACCATGATATATGTTCGTGAATCTCATGTGGAGAAGATAGGGAAAGTCCAAGATGTGTCTTATGAAATCCTAAATGTTCTCGAGTTCAACAGGTAAGTACTCATTCATGCTGCTTCCATAGTTTAGTGAGCTTATGCTTCGTAAGACTGACATCAACCATTTGGATGCTACAGTACAAGAAAGCGTCAATCTGTTGTTTGCCGATATACGGATGGTAGACTTGTATTATACTGCAAGGTAATATTTTCTTTGGTCTTCTATGATGAGATGCAAAAACATCACTTGAAGTTGGCACAGAAGTACTTGGTGATAACATTTCTTTTAATAGGGTGCGGACACTGTAATTTATGAGCGATTGGCTGATGGAAATGATGACATAAAAAAGGTAACTCGCGCACACTTAGAACAGTTTGGCGCTGCTGGATTACGTACCCTTTGCCTGGCCTACAGAGACTTAAGTCCTGAAGCATATGAAAGCTGGAATGAGAAGTTTATCCAAGCTAAATCTTCTCTTAGAGATCGTGAAAAGAAGCTGGATGAGGTATTTCCTATCTGAAATAAATAAACAAATTATTGTGTGTTAGGAAATTTTGGGACTGGAAGATGGTTTTGGTGGTGTGGCTTTCTGGTTATGATACTTCTTTTAACTCAAAGACTAGCATAATGTCTGCCTGTTGCCACGCGCTATGGTTGATGCAATCTAAATACAAAGTTTCTAGTTTTTTAGTGGCAAAGAGAGAGATGAAAGGTTAATGATAACAACCACAGTTTATATATGTAAGGTTTGATATTCAAAAGGACATCTACATAACTATCTACATAATTATGCTTATAAGATTATCCAAAAAGAAGTTATCATACGCAATAATATGAAGGACTTCACAATAGACTATGTTGTTAAGATAACAAAACCTCAGTGTATAGCCAGTAGCATAACAAGATACATACTAAAAAAAACCTACATAAATTTATAAGGACATAAAGGACTTTTCACTTATACCAATGGGCTTGTAGCGCATTGGTACTCTTGCAAAAAGAAAGAGGGTGAGGTCTAGGGTTTGAGTTCCACATTCATCAACTACTATAAAAAAAAGGACTTTTCACTTATGGTCTCTTGGAGACCTCAAGATGCTTTTATATATAAGTATAATATCATTGCTTCCTTGTTCTTAGTTGATTGATGATGTATTTTTTGATGATTGTTCAAACTGATGCAGCAAACTACTGTATCATCTACAGATTTATTTGACACGCTGCATATATGTTAAGAGGTCTTTTGGGGTAGTTATATGGGTCTTGCTTCCAAGAAGCATGATATATATATATATATTAAGTTCTAATAACTCCTACAGGTTTTCTTTTCTTAAAGAACATATTGCTTTTATTTTCTGTAATTGTTAAATTCTCTTTCGACTAACATTTTGATTTAGTTTTTCTGCACCACTTTGTGATGCCAGTTTATGTGTAGTATTGGTGAGTCAAATGGTACTTTGGCATCTCAGATGCCTTTGCAGTTGGATATTTACTAGTTTCTTGCAAATTTTGAGGAACACGCTATTTGATTTCTCTCTATTAGGATATCAAATGGAGAGATCATCTCATATTTTCAAATTGCATAGGTGGCAGAACTTATCGAGAAGGATCTTATCTTGATTGGAAGCACTGCTATAGAGGACAAACTTCAAGAAGGCGTTCCAGATTGTATCGAGACGCTTTCACGTGCTGGAATTAAGATTTGGGTACTAACAGGGGACAAGATGGAAACAGCAATAAATATAGCTTATTGTGAGTCATTGTTCTTCTAGAGTTGTCGTTTTACTTGAACCCATCCACTGTAGTATTTCAGTTTCATGATTGTTCTGTCCTGGTTATCATTGTTGCAGCTTGCAACCTAATCAACAATGAGATGAAGCAGTTTATTATTAGTTCAGAAACTGATGCGATTAGAGAAGTTGAGAACAGGGTAAGGAGCATTTAGGTAACTTATCCTAAAATGTGCGTATATTGATGTATTTTTTTCCTAACCTGGCATCAGTTCTTTACTAAGTGGATCCTATTCATCAGGGTGACCAAGTTGAAATTGCACGCTTTATCAAGGGAGAAGTAAAAAAAGAGCTGAAAAAATGCCTGGAGGAAGCACACCACTATTTGTCCATGCAATCTGGACCCAAATTGGCGCTCGTAATTGATGGAAAGTGTTTAATGTATGCATTGGACCCAACTCTACGAGTCATACTGCTGAATTTGAGCTTGAATTGCAGTTCAGTAGTTTGCTGTCGAGTTTCTCCTTTGCAAAAAGCACAGGTAACTTTCCCAATGGAAGACTGCTATTTAAGATTTTCCTCATCAAAGCCTAGTTGACCTGAATTAAGAGCTGATCATCTTGAAAATGTTTTCATATGAAGATGCTTTTTGAATTTTGTTCATGATAAAGCATGGGCTAGCTTATTGATTTAATTATACAATCTATCTAAAACATAGGATACTCACTAAATGGAAGAAGTAATTTGACTGTTCTACTGTCACAAAAGTCCAAATATTGTATCTAATGCCATTACTCACTATGATTTTACCTTTTTACCGTTCAAAAATATTAAATATTTCATCCAAGGCCTAGGAATAATATTTTACCTTTTTCTTATATGTCATTAATAACAGAATATTTACCTTTTTTGTGTATGTCATTAATAACAGAATAATTAACTCTTATGATAAATGACTATGTTACCCTAGTGGTTATTTTATAGTTCCTGTTTTTTTTTTAATATATTATTAGATTCCCTCAATGTTAACTATTTATTTTTATTTAATTTTTTTATTGCTCCCTTATTGCCTCTTGTGTTAATTTTGTAACCATTAATCACACTATTTTTTAAATGGTCAATTAAGATCTGCGAAATTTTGGCAATTGGTATTCAGTTTCTTCTCATTTATATACATGTACCCAAATTTTCTACTTGGAGTGGGTGAAATTTTCAGCGTCCTCAAGAAACTTTTTGCATACCTCTGATTCTAGAACAAGTGTGATATCAACTTTTTTTATTGGATTCTTTACTTCTTATCATTTGAAATTAAAATACAGTTAATCAGTTGAACAACGCAGTAGCACACCTGATTTTACTTACTTTCCTAAAAAACTGAAAATTCTATATTGTAATTGTTCAAAACTAGTAGGCTGATTTTTTTGACAGTTTAATGAAAAAGGTTAACCAATTTTGTTCATTAAAACACTTGGAATTGACTCTACGTTTAATTTACTTGGATTAGTTCTTCCTAATTTTGTCTTCTTTTTGTGCATCATAAGCAATGCGTGGGCATTTTGCTAGTTAACAATAAAGTGAGTTTAGCCTTTGTCTTTTCTATATGTTGTATTGATCTCCTATTTAACATACCAGTATAATTCTTCCTAGGGTAGATTATTCTATTTCTTTAGATTGTCTTTGGAAACTATTTTTTTCTTCTTATACTAGGGGATTTGGATTGGAATTTCGGCAATCGATCTATGGAGGAATGCGAGTTTGATTAGCCCGATTCACTAAAATTCTTTCCACATTGGTTTGGCATTTCAAATGTTCTTGCGGTGCCGCCGAACTAGATGAGACCTTTTTCCCTGGTTATCAGGAATGTCTAGGAGGCCTTATCCTTTAGAGCCAAAAAATTAAATAAGTTACACTGAATAGAATGCTTCTCTTTTTACGCTTTAAATTCTGTGCTGTAGTTTCATGTATTAATATGAACTGCTGAGGATTCCTGGGCCTTCAGTTTGAGAACTTGATTCTTTGTGCAGGTAACAAGTTTGGTGAAGAAAGGTGCACGCAAAATAACACTTAGTATTGGTGACGGGGCCAATGATGTTAGCATGATTCAAGCTGCTCATATTGGCATTGGAATAAGTGGGTTGGAAGGGATGCAAGCAGTCATGGCTAGTGATTTTGCAATTGCTCAGTTTCGCTATCTTGCCGATTTGCTTCTTGTACATGGACGCTGGTCATATGTTAGAATATGCAAGGTCTGGTTCTTAACAGTGTAGTAAAGTTTGATTAAATTTGTTTGATTGATGATGTTAATGAAGATTTTTTTTTTTTGCAGGTCATCACGTATTTCTTTTACAAGAATCTTACGTTCACTTTGACTCAGTTTTGGTTCACCTTTCAAACTGGGTTTTCTGGTCAAAGATTCTATGATGATTGGTTCCAGTCGCTGTACAATGTCATCTTTACAGCCTTGCCAGTGATCATTGTTGGGCTTTTTGACAAGGTGCTATGTTCTTTCAACATGTGATTAGAACCTATATAATTCTGGAGGCATAGCGTGTTGCTTTTTCTTCAAACCAGTAATTCGAATAGTTTATGTAGATTTCTGATAAGACTGTGTGTGTTTGCATGCTTGTATTGGGTCAGATCGTTCTCTGTAGTATTCCATAGTAATCAGTGGACTGAAATTCCAAAGTTCGTAACTGAACCAGACTCACAAAAACCTAGAAAAAAAGATGCTACGATTTCCATTTTGGTTTGAGGGCTATAAAAATAGCTAAGATTTTTAACTGTTTGTCTAATTTCACTGTGGCTTTCAGGATGTCAGTGCATCCCTTTCAAAAAAGTACCCAGAACTTTACAAGGAGGGGATAAGAAATGTCTTTTTCAAGTGGAGAGTTGTGGTGACTTGGGCTTGCTTTTCTGTTTACCAGTCTCTAGTCTTCTATCACTTTGTGACAACATCCAGTAAAAATGGCAAAAACTCTTCAGGCAGGATTTTTGGACTTTGGGATGTCAGCACAATGGCCTTCACTTGTGTTGTGATTACTGTGAACTTACGACTTCTTATGATATGCAATTCGATTACAAGGTGGCATTATATTAGTGTCGGAGGAAGCGTTTTAGCGTGGTTTGTCTTCATCTTCATCTATTCAGTTTTGCGGGTTAGCTCTCCTCCTCTTTCCCTTTTGTACTTTCATATGGTTCTGATTGGGTGGGATAAATTGATTCTTGATTTATAGTTCAAAATTATGTACATGCTGACTTTCTCCTCTTTACATTCATTGCAGGAGAATGTTTTCTTCGTCATATATGTGTTGATGAGTACATTCTATTTCTACCTTACACTTCTTCTTGTTCCTATTGTTGCACTCCTGGGAGATTTTATTTATCAGGGGTAAGGCTTATAAAGGAGTATCCTCAGAACTTCAATTTTATGCTTTCTATGTATGATAATAATATGCTTACTTGCGGAGGCTGGCTTGCCCCAATATTGTTGTTAGGTGTTGGGTGCTAGGTTTGAGTTCATGACTGAAGTTTGGTTGAAGGAAACTCCCCTAGCATATAATTATAATGATGATAATTGTCATTATTATCAATTTATAAGAAAAAACTAGCTTGTAAAAGGGGGAGTGACCCGTAGCAAACCAAATGAATCATAGCTATATCTTTCTCTTGGGGAATGGATGGTCGCTTTAGGCTGTAAGTGGCCAATGCCATCCATCAGCTACCCATTTTGTTACCACTTGCACCACAGCAGTTTGTACTCAAGATTTTATGGCCACACGTATATCTGGTGCTGTTGTGCTGGTCTAAATATTATTTGTTTGGATGCAGGGTTCAGAGATGGTTCTTCCCTTATGATTATCAAATAGTTCAAGAAATTCACAGGCACGAGCCTGATGACAACACCACGGCAGGATTGTTGGAAGTTGAGAATCGGCTTACACCGCAGGAAGAAAGGAGCTATGCCATAGCTCAGCTCCCACGGGAGCTATCTAAACACACTGGCTTTGCTTTTGACTCACCTGGGTATGAGTCATTTTTCGCTTCACAGCTAGGAATATATGCCCCTCATAAGGCATGGGATGTTGCACGGAGAGCGAGCATGAGGTCTCGGCCAAAGACATCCAAAAAGAATTGAACTGAGCCAACATTGTTGTACAAAGTTTTGTAGGTCTTCACATCTATTGGTAGTCCTAGAAAAGTTGTAAATTTAGGCCGAGTCTTGTTTAATTTTGTGATATGATTCCCCTGCGCTTCATTTTTCTTTTCTTTTTCCTTGTATTCTTGGCTATGGGGAAGTTTGGCAGTCATTAGGATTGTCATATAGATGTACAGCTAATTGGTATAAATATAAACAAGATGAGTGTTTTGGAGGTGCATGATGCGGGTTGGTTTTATTTAATAAACTCCTATAGGACTTGCGACAATGCTGGATTCCATGTTTCAATCTGACCGACAGGTCATCCTTATTGTCCTCTTCGATGCTCAATAATATAATACTGATGCCTTCTTTACCATATGGATTGCTTCGAGCTCTCCCCAAGAGATGATTTTTTTTTTTTTTTGTTTGAGCTCTCCCCGAGAGACGATTAGTCCGGTGGTTACTTACTTGGGAGAAGATAGTTAAGATATTCTTCTTAGCATAAAAAAATCCTTTCCACACGAGTTGTCACAGCTAGATAAAAGAAAAAAAATTGTCACAGCCAGTCTGTGAAGTCAATCTTGATTCTGAAATTGTGTTTTCGTTGTATATTATATTAGACATGCTATCGGAAATACTCTCCTACTGTAACATTTGTCTTTCGTACCTCCTGATTTAAAATAAATTTTTAGTCTTATACGCATTAACAATATTGTTCTTTAGGTTAATCTTAATATAAAATAAATGATACTGCCTCCATCCTGAAATACATCATGTCTAAAGGAAATAGTTTTGTTCCTGAAAAATTGTCGCTTTGGAGAGTCCAACAAACATTAATCAAGGGGGTATCTGTTTTGATTATCTTAGTATTTAAAACCAAAATATGGATATTTTAGTCATTCATTACACAAAAAAAATGTGTGTAATATGATTGACTTAGTATCAAAACAACTAGTGTAGTTAACTTCAGTCAAGTGAGTTTATGCTTCATAATGGGTATTTTCTACTTTTTTGGGTCAACCACAGTGGATATCACACCGTTGCTTTCTCAATAGACATGCTAGCTTATTCATAAATTTCATAATGGATGGGGAAAGCCTTCTCTTAGTGCGGCTGACATTTTCTTCAACTTGTTAGTCCAATTCAACCATTATGTTTTCACTTCACTGCTTATAATTAAGCTCCATGAAACAGAATACATGGAACGAAAGTTGAGCGTAATTGTCATCCACAGAAGAAAGAGGCTGCTACCATACTAACTTACAGAAATCTGATGAGCCACTTCTTCTTTGGTAAAACATCAAATTTTATTAATTAATAATGGTACAAGGAGAAACCTTTGAACGATCAACCATAGAGGAAACGATCATTACAATAGAAAGAGAGATCATGATTGGGAAAAAGAATCCTATTTAAAATAAAAACAAAAACTTCTCTAACCCCAGCAGCATGACAGGAATAATTACTTGACGAAAAAGACATAAACTTATACATCTGAGGACTGAGATTTGAGAAGGAAACTATGATGCCAACATCTGGATATGCTTGAAGATTGGAAGCACAGGATAACCGAAACAGAGGAGCAAGGCTTCTGAACTCCATAAAAAGCATGAGCTAGCGCATAGAAACATAACGCGGAAAAAGCCTAGGGTGACGAAAAACAATTAGAGGTTTTGCCTCAACCTTCTTCCTTGACTCATGAGCTTCTCTCAGGAGATCTTTTGGGAAGTTGTTGGTAGTTCCTAGTTTTTCTCCCACATGCCACATATCATCGAGTTCTCTTTTGGCAGGCTAGTAATCTGATGCATCATTAGAGAAGCACCGCGGACGAAATCATGCTATAAACTACAACATATATATAGTTACGGAGACCATCTTTTATTGAAGAAGGGGCTACTTCGGTGATATATATTATATTGTGAATGCACCACATTTTGAAGCGAAAAGATTCTATAATACACAAACAGTGGTATGCCAATTGTTATATTCGAAGCAAATTTCTTAGAACGCACGTTACATGAGTACCTTCAAGTGATTATCTTTGTCAGTTTTGCACATACAAGTGATACAGCCGTCTCCAAAAATTCCATGCATGCAGCTGCATATACGCAACCACGTCAGAAGTTGCATACGAAGAGAAAACATTCAGATATGGCTTCCCTTCTAGTTGTCAGATAAGAAGATCAGTCACCCTCCACAGTAACAAGCTATCAACATCTAACAAATCTCAAGAATATTGAGCACATTTTGGGTTGAATTTGAAATGCCACTTCCAGTTGGTTAATTGACTATTACAGTGCAGGCAAGCGAATACGAAATGCATAATTAACTATATATCATATTGATCATACATACCAAAGCATTACTATTTCGTTTCTCAATAGAAGGAAGAATTTTTTTTTTTATTTCCATGTATAATTACACAACCCAATTGCAACTTACCACTTGTAGCCAGCCAATCTGCAATGAACTTTATGTTCTATTGTACAGTTGGGTAAGCACCTGCCCTACCTTGTAGAGCTAATCCCAAGTGTGTTCAATTCAAGGAAATTAAATAAGCATGCAAGAACTCAATCTGGAAGACAAATTAAATAAGAACCAACTTCTCAACGAAATGATGAGATATTTCAATGATATCATTTGTAAACAGTAGTGCCAAATGGCACCCAGAGTTCCCCCAAACACTTCAGTGGGGATCAATCATTGAGTAGATCCCAGTGAAGTGGTCAAGGGAACTCCAGGGGACATCTGGCGTTTCCTTCCTCCTAAATTAGGCTGCTACTTCTGGTTACTTCTTAGGAAGATACATCAAAGTGTAAAATTGTCCTCCCAATATATAGTGAAGGTACATGTGAAGAATGTCCTGCCATCCGGATGGGGACCATTCTAGCTAGCTAGCTATTAATTTGGCTACTGAGACTGAACCTGGTCAGGATTTCCCATTAAATGAGTTCTGGACGACGACTGGACTTCACTTGTCTTTGCATCGATCTGTTGGAAAACTTTACTTTTAATTCTTCAAATTGTGTTTAAGGATACAAAATCTAACAAGTTTTTGAAGTAATAGTTAAGGTTCAGTTTCAGCGTACGTATACAGTTACAAATTTAATATTTCAGAAGTACCATACTAAACCAACATTGTTATAAATCCTTATCAATTCTTAATTGTAATTAACAGATAGGATAATGAGAACTTTAAGCATAATTTTATACACTGCAGAATTAAATGATTAAAGCAAATCATTGTTGCTGTTAAGTGTATATATATCACCGGTATAGTTAATTTCTGGATGGTCAGGAATCATTTTATCAATTTGCCAATCAATTTGTGAGGTTGAAAGTGAAAGGTTTTGATAGAGAATGCAGCGAAAAAGGTTGCAGAGCACATGTCCACCCAACTAAATCCCTATTATCCTCCAACCTTTCGGTGCACGTAGCCCATAGTTCCAGCCAGGTTCACCGTTCAAAGTTTGTGTAGTGGTGGATACTTCTAATGTTAAAAAGAAAGAAGGTATATTTTTTTTGGTATAACATGCAAAGCGCCATACCAAAAGGTTGGTGGATGCAGGAGAAGCTCCATTCCTATTACCGAAACATCATGTCCGTTAAATTTCATTATTTAACTTCTATATTATATTAATGACATATGGTAAAAAAAAAAAGGCAAAAATGTCAATTTATACACATGTGTCATACACTTTTAGGTCTATTTACTCCCTAAAGTTTTATTTTAGGTCGATTGAGTGTTCTTTTGTAAAATTGAGCCAATTTGTCTCTTAGGTTCTTTCAATTTGGTTCGATTTGTTATACCTTGCCTATAATCAATTGGCTTAATTATAAGGTTTTTGATCAGTGGGATTGATGGTTAGAGTGGGGATGGATAGTTTATAGGTTTTGATGTACCAAAAGAGTCTCTGGTTATTTTCGTTTGGGCTTATTATTTTTACAAGTTAATGTGTTTGAAAAACTCGAGGCTGTGGACTGCTATGAAAACTCAAGGCCTCGGGCTCCTTTCACTTTGGGCTAAGTATATTTGTCTTCTTTCTCCTCCAACTACTGTTCTTTTTCTACACAAAATTTAAACTAGAGATAAAAATGAAGGAGTTTCTACATGTTTTGGTGAAACTGTGAAGAAGTGAGTAAAAAAGGGGTTTAGCATGGATCTTGAGACTTTATTTGTCCTTCATAACAAACTAAGAGAGGAGTACTTTCAAGTGAGTGAACTTCTATTCCTCTAGTAAAAAGCTTGAAGAACCCTATAAAAAGAGGAAAATGAAGACGTTCTTCTAGCCTCTTATGACAAAGAGACAAGTCAAAGATAGAGAAAAAGAAAGAAGAGCAAATGGCTTAATTTTTGGTTGGAAGGGTAAGAGTTCCACAAGCATTTTTATATAAGTGGCTTTTACTAAATATGACTTATTATTTGGGCCTATAAATAAACTTCTATCCTTATTTAGAAGTTAAGAGCAAGAGTAAGATATTATAAATGTGAAAGAATCACTGGGCTTATAATCCTTGAAAAATCACTTTTGAGACGAAACCCTAGCCACCATCACTTTCTTCTGCTTCATCTCTTCTTTTGGCCGTTCATGGTTTTCACTCCACCATATCACTCTTTCATTAATATATTTTTTATTATTTTTATTCAATCAAACTAGATATATGGTAGGAATCATAAATAAAATATGAGATTCATCACCTAAGCGAAAGTGAGAATAAGTCACAAAGGAGGAAAATGAAGACCAATCATGCCAAGACATCAAGTGAGTTCAAACAAGTTGAATAGCAGAGACTAAGATTTGAGAAAGTATTGTTGCACATGTTATTGATGTGTATGTGTACGTATATATACACTAGTAGTCTAGGTTACATGATAAACACAAACTCTCCAAGCTAAGTTGTACAACGTGTTACAGAAGTAATGTGAGTCCTAAGGCAACACTATTATAAACCTAGTCATACTACTATTATGTATCTGCTAATAAAACAATATAAACCACCGGAGGTCAGTTTTTTTTTTTTTGAGAACCGAAGAATTCATTGCATTCAAAGCATACCAGAAATATCATACCTGACCAGCTGTTCAAATTCAGCAGGTAGGTCGTTTGTCCAGGAAATAAAAGACACTAATGACTTAGTAGCCCATCTACTGATGGCATCGGCTACTTTATTACATGACCTTGAGCAATAAATAAATTGAAGTTCTGAGAAAGAAGAAGACAAGTGCAAAATGTCCGACAAAATGTGACCAAAATGAGAGGGAAAGATACGCTGAGATTGGATGGCGTTGATAACTTCCAGGTTATCTGCCTCCACAATAATCTTGTCCACCATCAGGTTCTTGGCTAGAGTTAACCCCATTCTGATACCAAGAGCCTCCCCATCTCGTATAGAATATGAAGAGGGAACATAGCACGCCTGAGCAGCCAAAGCATAACCATGAACATCCCTGAAAACTGCACCAAAGCCAGTGCCAGAACCGGGTCTGGGAGACATATCCGTATTGAGCTTGAAGAAGTCAGGCGGTGGAGGGAGCCACCGAGAAGGAGGAGTCGAAGTCGGAACCGGAGCGGACTCCAGCTGGGCTGCTTTATATTGTGAGAGAAGATCCACGACATTGCGAATGATAACCTCGAAAGGGAAGCTCCGATTCTGAAAAATGAATTGATTTCTATCCTTCCAAACAGACTATAAAATCATAAGCATCTTCTCCAAAGCAATCCAACCAGAAGTAGTGACAACCTGGTAAAGCCACTCGCCTATAGAGACAATGCTAGGAGCTGGAGAAAGCACAGGAAATGGGCTTAACGACCACACTTGTTTTACCCAAGGGCAATCCTAGAATAAGTGCATGGGAGATTCCACAGCCATATTACACCGCGGGCAGGAAACGTCGATAGTTACATGACGCGACACGAGATTCGTGCGCACAGGGATAATATCAGTACAGAGTTTCCATGCAAAAGTACGAATCTTGGGAGGGATCGATAGTTGCCACAAATGCCTCCACCAAGTACGCCAACTAGGATTAGTGGCCGATTCCCAAGAAGTAATCTGAGGATGTAAGAGATCTAAGGCTACACGGTACCCAGTCTTTACAGAATACTCACCCGAATTGGTGAAGAACCAACTCAATTCATCTGGATAATCCCCCATAGCAAGTGGAATGCTCTTAACCACAGTGGCCTCTTCTTCATTGAAAATACAATCAACCCGAGATCTATCCCAATCCCCTGTATCGGCATCAATCAGCTCATTCACCGTGGCATTGGCATGGAGCCGAGAGATCGGTGATTCAACATGGAATCGACCTGCCCTAGGAAGCCAGCGGTCCCTCCAAATACGGATACTGCTACCATTCCCCACAGAGTAAATCAAACCGTGCTCCAGAATAGGCCGGGCACTTAGGATACTACGCCAAGTAAAACTTGGTTGATATCTAATTTGAGCCTCCAAGAAAGATGAATTAGGGTAGTATCTGGCCTTAAGAATTTGTGCTAACAGGCTTGAATCATCAGTTAAAAGTCGAAATCCCTGTTTAGCAAGAAAGGCAAGATTTGTAGCTTCAAAGACTCAAAATCCCAACCCAACTATAGATTTAGAGCAACATAATTTTTCCCATGCAAGCCAATGAATCCGTCGCTGACCATCACGGTGCCCCCACCAAAACCGCCGAACCAAACCTTCCAGCTGGGAGCAAATCGCATCTGATAAACGAAAGCAGCTCATAATATAGTTGGGAATAGATTGAACCACCGATTTAATAAAGATTTCGCGCCCAGCATCCGTCAAGAACTTCTCCTTCCATTGCCCCATCTTCTTCGCTTCGCGATCACATATAGCCATAAAAATAGCTTTCTTTGACCGACCTACCAGAGCCGGAAGACCCAGATACTTGTCTAAGGTATCAACTGCCTTTACTCCCAAATCCTCTTGGATATTAGATTGCATCAACTCAGGCTCTTTTTGGCTAAAGAATACCTCCGACTTATCCAGGTTAATCTTCTGACCTGAAGCGGCTTCATGTTGTGAAAGAATAGATGAAATAACACCAGCTTCACGTCGATTAGCTCGAGCAAAGAGGATGCTGTCATCAGCAAAAAATAGATGGGACATCTGGGGTGCAGACCGACACACCTGAACACCATGGAGATTACCAGACCCCACCTCCCAATGAATAAGAGCCGAGAGGCCCTCGGCACAAAATAAGAACAAGTATGGGGACAAAGGATCCCCTTGGCGAAGTCCTCTCTATGGACTGATATGGCCATGTGGTACTCGATTAACCAGAATGGAATAACTGACAGAAGAGACACACCTCATCACTAAAAGCACCCATTGGGCAGGAAAGCCCATCTTGTGGAGAACGGCCTCAAGAAAACCCCACTCAACCCGGTCATAAGCTTTACTCATGTCCAACGTCAACCCCATGAAGCCTCTGCGTCCCTGGCACCGATGCTTCATATAATGACTAGACTCAAAAGCAATAAGGGCATTATCTGTAATCAATCGCCCGGGAACAAAGGCACTCTGCTCAGGTCTGATAAGCTCAAGAAGTATCTCCCTAAGGCGATTAGCAATGGTTTTGGTAATGAGCTTAAATACCACATTGCAAAGGCTAATCGGTCGAAATTGACTGCAAGAATCGGCATTCTTGACTTTAGGGATTAGAGTAATATAAGTATGATTGAGGTGAGAAGGATCCATACCCTGATTAAGTACCGCCAAGACCATATTACAAACATCATTGCCCATAGTACTCCAATATTTCTGGAAAAAAAGAGGTGGGAAGCCATCCGGACCTGGAGCCTTTGAGGGATGCATTTGCATTAAGGAATGATGGACTTTCTTTCGAGTGTACGGTCGGTTTAATAGTTCCCTCATAGAGTCATTGAGGCGTTCCAGTATACAGTCCACCACAGGATTCAGAGACAAAGCACCATTAGAAGCAAATAAGCTTGTAAAGAAATCAACAAAGGTAGAGGCAATACCCTCGGGGTCGGTAATGGTGGCACCCGAATTCAGCTTTAACCGCCGCACCTAATTATGCTTTCTTCGTTGACTTGCTTTGTGGAAAAAATATTTGGTATGCTTGTCACCCTCTTTTAACCATAAAACCCGGGACCATTGAGCCCACATTACCTCCTCCTTCCGAATTAGGTCTTCATTCTCCATGTTTAATACCTTGGAGCGTTGAGCAACTGAAATTGACCGAGCTTGAGCATTCAATCTTTCTAACTCCTTACGTTTTTGTTTTAGCTGCCGAGTTATGTGCCCAAAGAAGCTTTGCTCCAGGAACTCAACATGTCACTACATCGACCGGAGGTCAGTTACCTATGGCTAATTTTTCAACTTAGGAATCCCAAAAGGCAATAGCACCTCGAAATCAAATCTCTCCCAGTAGTCATCGTCATCTCACCTCACCTAGCTATCGCCACAAATTAGCAAATTTTGATAAAAAATTACTCAAGAATTAAGGTCAATTAATAGCTTATGTTTATAGAATTTACTCAATATCTTATTGGAAGTCTACGGCATTAAAAGACATATTCTTAGAAGACTTTTTTTGATAAACTTCCCACTGGGAGAAGAATTGGTGGAAAAGTATATATTTGTACAATTCTTTTACCGATGTATATTTACAATTTCACAAGGATGGTGACTTAGCCTAATTTCATAAACTCTGAAGGCTTGGTCTTACCATGTAAACTCTGTAGGTTTGGTGTTACCATGTACTGCAAGGGGGTTTCTAATCATTTTGTAATAAATCCATATCAGTCTTGTCAAAACTCAGACCAAGAACGTGCAATATCGTTGGTCTAGACTACTATGGCTAGATTCGGTAAGCCACTGGTTACATGATTGCTATTTCGGTGGCAAAGAGTCTTCCATGTTTCTCAACTTGGATGGGCTCCTGAATCTGTGGCTACTACTGGTACCGACAACCAGAAAAATTGCCTTTTGCTATTTTGAAGAGGGTACCTACTCGGTGTTGGGGTCCAATTATGACCAAATGGCTGGTGCACTGGAGTGGATCTTCCCTTACTGTTGCATCATGCGAATTTGCAAAGGAGAAGCTGAAGCATTTTCCCAACTTTATTCCAAATTGAAAATATGGTGATGTGCTTTGGAACTATCCCTTTAATGGTTGCTAACTATGGCTTCCCAGTCGATTATCGGGCTAATATTTCCCCTTGACTCGACGCATCACCCTTGTGAGGTGAGATTACTATTAATAGTACAATTTTCATATATATCTGTTTTCATCAGGACTCAAAATTTGGACCTTAAAGTTTAAGAGGAATACAATAAGCCTTATCATTACAACCAATGCTAAATGGTAGGATATACTTGAGATGTAAAGACTCATTCTTAAAAATTAATACAATTTGGACTTGAGGTTCTCATTGACCTAAAGTTTTCTCTTTTTCTTCTCAATTAGTTAGGGTTCCTAGTAGTTTTCAATCGATACGGTTCAATGCGTAGCAAGTTTTCTCCTTTTGATCCTTTACAAATATTCACCTTTTAATCGTTGGCAAATGGTCAAACAAAATTGGAAGAAAGTTTGGCGCCATGAAATGTGAATTAGCTATGGTAATCGCTTTTATTTAAGGCTATTTTTTCCTTCCTTGAACGTAGACACAAATAGAGTTTGAACATATATATTTTAGTATTTGTCCTGATCTGTGATCCTTTAAGGACCTTTTTTCATCTCTCTTCTTAAAATATATGGTCTTATTTTTTATTTTGAAGGATGCCTCATTATTTTATTGCCAAAACTAGGGGTGAGCAAAACATCGGTACGGTATATGCCGTACCGATTGCTTGGTATACCGACTTTTCCGACAGTCCCTAATTCCGACCGATGCCGTGCCGGATTCTGCATTATACCGATCGACATTGTACCGATCAATACCGACGTCGGTACGGTCGGCTTTAAGCCCTGCCGATGCCGACAACATAACCAAGGCAGGAACACTAAATTTTCCAGAATTTCATTTTCATACATAAACATAACCATCAACCATGCCCAGAAAACTCAACATTCAACAAGCATTCAAATCCAAAATTACAAATAGAAAGGAAACAATGCCCAGAATTACATACCTAACCATATCCAAATCCAAATATCAAGCCTATTTCACTAACATAGGAATTTAATGATCAATCATCAAAGCCCAGAATTGCTTTGATTTGGGAATTAGGTTTTTGACACTCAAAAATCGAAGGAGGGTCGACTGGTCGAACTCGATCGAGAGAGGGTTGGGTGGAAAGCTTTTAGCTTTTGTGGAGATTGGAGTTGAGGGAGGAGGGGAATTAGGGCACCGGAGCTTCGGAGGAGGAAGGGGCCGACCGGAGTTGAGAGAGAGACAGACAGAGAAAAGGGTTCAAGAAGAAGAGTTCTGAGAAAAAAGAGAGAACCCCGACAACCCAAATGAAGCAGTGAAGGAGAAGAAGAAAAGATAGGGGCTAGGAGAAGAGAAAAAGGGCAGAGCAAAGCTGAGGGTAGAGTGGCTTAAAGGTTAGAGTGGCATGAAAGGAGAGACGAGCAAAGAGAGATGGCTTTGATAGTGATGGCGTGCACGGCGGAGGCGCCTTTGTGAAGGCGGCGTGCTTGGTTGTGGGCGGCTGCAAGTCTAGGGAGGGAGAGAGGAGAGTACGTTAATGAAAGTGAGGGGGTGAGAGTAAGTTAGGGTTATGATTTTAGGGTTGGGTTTAATGTTCTTGGGCTTGTTTTTTAGGAATAGATTGGGTTGGGTTGAATAATTTATTTTGGGCTTTGTCAGTATCGGCCTGCCAAAAACCGACGGTAGAACCCTTATCATACCGACTAATTTCATTCATTTAAACGGTATGGTACGGCTCATACCGATGGCTCTATGAACACTCATATTTCGAGCCGATACCGTCGGTATTGGGTCGGTATCGGCTCGGTTGGTTCGGTACGGGAAATCTGCTCTCCCCTAGCCAAAACAAACGAGGAGATACAAGGCCAGAAACATCAAAAGCAAATAACTATAAACAAGAATCAGGTGGTTAAACTAGAAGCGAGACTCCCGATGGATAAGTTAGTGCCAAATAAGCAAAGTATTCGCGCATCCGTTTGCTTCTCTATAGATATGCTTTAAGGAAACCTGCCAATTGCATTGGATTAATTATTGAACTGCCCTGAGTAAAACTAAGTGACACCGAGTTTGGAGCTCCTTCTACTATAGATTATGAATGATAGACAGGGGATCAACTTCGACTTCGACTTCAACGTGTCGATAACCTAGCTCCCATACCCTGTGTAGACCAACAAACAACCTTACAATTTAGCACTAAGAGGATTGGTATGAACACCCTAAATTTGACCCACTAATATTTTATTAATTCGAATTATAGATATATAGTTCGCTATTTCCGGTGCCTTATATTGATTTTGGATGGTTTTTCTCGGGTTTTCTTAAGGAATAAAACTAGGGTGGCGACTCCATTAGTTGTTGGATTGATCCATGAGAAGAAGGTGTAAGGACTAGGTGAGGAGGCAAAAACCCAACAAGGTTTGGCCTGGGTCCTCACATGGATGACCAGTCTGATGCTCAAGGGATTGTTGGTAAGAGCTTCAAGTTCTTAAAGCCCTATGTTGTTCATTTTGATGATGTTGTGGGGTCTAGGTTGGAAGAGATATTAGAATGATCATAACTGATGGACTTAGCCACCATTAGAGTTCTTGCTTACTAGAAATTAGTCCAAGATTTCTACACAAACATGATTCCTAAAAGTGATGATGATGGGCACATCGCAGGGATATAAAGCTCGAACTGTGGCCAACGTGTTTTTGAAGATGCCAAACTTATTCGCACACTTCTTAAGCTCTAGACGGGAAAATTCGATACTACAATATAGGCTCTTGGAACCCTATCCCTATCTGTCACACGCCAAGTTCCTTTGAGCAGAGGAAGCTTCTTTTTGGACAACATCACAAGAAGGGTGTCTATCAAGATTTATCTACTGAACACGGAATTCTCTGTTACTTTATCACAAGGATTCTCACTCCAAGGTATAGACATCAAACGAACTTGAAACCCTATGACATGTGCTACTTGGGTGTCTACTTGCAAACAGTCCAGTCGACTATGGGTATGCCATCTTTGCTCATCTCCTACACAATCAAGCCCGCCCTTATGGTAAACTCATCACTCTCATTGCATCCCACTTCAATATTATTCCTACAAATGCTCATCACTCTGTTTTGGGAGACTCCATTTGCACTGTCATCCTTTCACGCATGCACATCAAGCGCAATAAGTATGAAGTCTTTTATATTACTGTGCCAAGTAAGAATTAACAGAGGAAATGAGGGATATGAAGGATGAGTTGCTTGAGATTAGGGATATGATGTCTAAGCTCATGGAAATGCAAAAGGCTCAACTTGATCTTCTGATTGCAAAACTTAGTACTGAGGATGACATCAGTCATTTCCACCTCTACTTTCTCCTCTGACTAGGAAGCTGATGAAGACGGTCCCACTAAGTAATTTCCCCTTGTTGTTCTGATGCTAACTTAGGATTCATGCATTTTAGGTTCTCTGTTATTTCCTTTTATGCCTTGTTGAACTTTTCATTTGGCACTGTTGATGCCACATTGTCTGAGTTTGCTACTCTCTCTTTAGTGTTTGTGCTTTGTTAGTCTCCCTTGCAGGATAATTATTTTTTGTGAAGCCAAAAGGGGGAGAGTATAGTTCAGTTTGATGTGCAGGAACATGTTACCCTATAGGTGGACATGTCTTTTGTTATCTGCTGTTGTTGCGGAACCATGCCAACTTGTTGGTGGACATGTTGTTTGATTTTATTTTATATAGCTTTCCTCTCTAACTTGGTCCCTCTCTCTCTTGACTTATACTTCATTTGTTGGTACATCTTATTATTTACTACTCGTTCGATTAAAAACTCAATTGAAATAGGGGGAGGTTTGCTACATGTTCCCAGCAAAAGATTTGTCATCATAAAAAAAGGAGAATATTAATCAGATGATGATTAATAAGTAATTAATTAACATGTTTAATAACCTAGTCATATTTATCATGTCTAATATGTTTTAGTGGATTAATCCTTTTAATGGTTTTGAGAATGACAAACCTTGTGTACCTAATGTTTTCTCCTCATAGCTAAAATTCACCATGTGAGCTAATCCTTTGAACATTATTGGATAATGTGTTGTGTAATTGTGAGAGGTTGCTTTCATCCAACTTTTACATCCATGATTTTTGTACTCTTTGTCACTAACCAAAAGGAACCTAGTATCCTACTCATTTTTGACCTTTCAGCTGACGATAAAAGTTCTAGAATCCCTGTCAACGAATTCAAATTGTTTCTGTCTACATCTGATTAAATCTAGGAATTAGCTAACATGCAACCAGAGAGTGTTATCTCTTATGTCAAATCCTGAAAATGACCACAGATGGTCAACATGTGCAGAATGAGAAATGTCATCATCCATGCCATATTTTGAGAACGACCACTGCAAAATTTGAACGTTTATGAGTGGCGCCTTTCATGCCAATTTCATCGTGATTGACAATGACGGATGAATGAGAACACATGGAGGCTTCTTCCCTCTTGCCTCTATATAAGGAAAATCAATTGAAGAGAGAAGTAGAGTTGCCCACAGAAAAATTCAAATTCATCTAGAGCATCATTTATTGCAGTTCTCAACTCCTCTTAAGACTTAGAAAATCTTCCATTATTCTTTGTAGAAGGTTTCAATCTTGGGAAGATTATACTTGTTATACTTGTGAGAATCCTTTAGAAGACTAAAGGTAGTCTTCCTGAAGTAGCTTACAGCAAGGTTGAGGTTCAAGCTTAGTCTTAGAAAAAGCTTGTGTAACAGGTTTGTTTTGTTGAGCCCATAAAAACCAAAGCTAGTAAAAAGGTTTAGAAAATTTCAAGGTAGACTCCTTGAGTAGTGGATGTATTTCTTTGTGAGGAACTACTATAAATTTGGTATCCACATTTTCTCAAATCTTTTCTCACACTCACTCTCATCAGTCACTTGTTAAAGACAAATTTAATTTGTCATCAGAAATACCTAATCTGCCATTAACTTGAAAAGGCTAATTCACCTCTCCTCTTAGCCACTTTAGGCGAACAAGAATTGTGCATTGGCTGTGTCGATCTAATTAGCCCAAGCCTGAGGGTTCCAAGATCAACTGCTATCCTTCATCAAATTAAGCCAAATTCATCGACAGTCTGCTGCTATCGGATTTTGCCGCCATCTCTATCCTCCCTCATGTAAACAACAACAATAGCACCACCAAAATTGAAAATTGAAAAGCTTTGGATTTTATGAGGGCCCCATTTATTTATTATGTTTGTTAAACAAGCTGAAACCTAAAAGTTGGAGGTGGTTAATAGAATGTTTTCCTCTTAGCTGTTGTATTTGATTTTTTTCCATTAAAAAAAGATGTTTACAGCATTTTTTGAATATACTTTTAATAATTTTTTATTGCTGAACTTTTATAAATAAAGAAACAAGCTTCAAAAACGTTTTTTTTAGCTGTTTTTGCACTTCAAAGTTATATTTCTTTGTATCAAATTGATCTCTAATTTTGGCCGGCATACTTTCCACGAGGATGCTTGTGTTATATTACAGGCAATAGCTTTAGTGAAGAAAGAAGGTTATATGCCACAATGCTACACAAATTATACTGATGATGTGTGGATGGCAGTGATGAAACCAGAAATTTTTTTAGAAAGGCCAATAATAAATGCAAATGTATGATCTATTAATAGATCTATGATAAATATTAAAATATTTATAAATTTAATAATAATACTAATAATAATAATACATTTTTTAAAAATATATTTACTATGAAAAATAATTATAATTTAGTATGTAATTAATTTCTTATATCAATACAAATTTATATACGTTTACTAATAAGTTATAAATTATAAATAAATAATTATTTGTATTATTAATATGAATTTTATTTGGTTTGCAGCAAATTAAATTGTATATATTAGAAAAAATTTAAACTAATATTTATCTAACACTAAAATATAATTAAAAATAATAAAAAATGTTTAAAAAATATCTAATTTTAGTAGACTAATATGAGAATGGCCATGTGCAATTTCCAAGGACATATCTAAAAATTTTGAAAAGTCAGGGGTGGCTATGACCCCTCCAGGCCTCCTCCTCTGAATGCAAGGCATGAGAGACTTAGGATGTCTACACTCTAAAAACACTATAATACTTAAGTTTGCAAGCCACAATACAGGTTAGGCCTTATACAAGCAGAGGGGAATTACTTAGGGAAAATTTAGTAGAACCGAAAATCCCTTACGAATGTTGGATCTTAAATTTGGTCAGAAGGTTGATTGCCATGTGTTGTTACGGAGATCTGCGAAATCTGGGCTCATGATTTGGCTCTGCTACCTTATAATCAATCCAGTATCATTAAATAAAAATCAATTAACCACGAGGTTGTAAACATAGCGAGATTCTGATTGACAATTATTTAGAGTGAGAGTTGTTATTAGAGGTGAGCATCGATCCTGAACAATCTAAAAATCTCGAATTCTAATTTCAAATAGTATTTAATTTGGAATTCTAAATTGTCCAAATAAATAAGATAATTCGGTACGGCCCATTTCAAATTATAATTTGGATTTGGATTGGACATAAATTTTAAAAATTTAGGGATCCCGAAATCCTAAACTATTTTTTATACCTTATTAAGTATGGACATTAATTTTATGCTTGTTGGTTTGTGAGATGAATTACTGAAGCGCCCGGACTCGTATTTACCATACACAGTAAACACGTGCCGAAACTATTCTTATTGATAGGGATTACAATACAATTCACAAGTAGTTTACAACAACAATCCATATAATACATTTGTCACCCATACTCAGGGACCATTATTCAGCAATACACAACTTACATTATACCACAGCAACAGAGAAAAGAGCAAGCAACAGCAGCGGAATTATAATACAGCAACATATGCAACAGAACAGCAGCGGAAGACTCTATGCACATGCAGCGGGGTATGGATCCAGAGTCAGGTGGAGAAGAAAGCAGCAGCCAGCGTACATCGTACCTGAAATACGAAGCAACCAAACCTACGGGATGAAACCCCGCAGGCGAGGGTGAGTCCGAAGTGCTCACCGACGAAGGATAAACAAAGATATATAACAACCGTAATACTTTCGAAGTCGGCACAAACAACACAACAGAAGAATCCAACATAATATCACAACAGAAGAATCTTACTAAAACATAACTAAGCCAAGACCAAAAGAATGCTTATTATTTTTATTACCAATTTTATCTTCCGGGCCCCGTCACTGGAGAAGCTAGGGTCGTACCTGGTTATTAACTAATTCTGGATGCCAGGCCAAAACACAATCCGGGATCAACATCCCAATACCAACAATCCGGGATCAACATCCCAATATCAACAAATTCGAGATCAACATCCCAATATCACAAATCCGGGATCAACATCCTAATATCAACATCATCCAACCAAACCGGCCATGACACCACAGAACTAGTCTCTAACCATATAGTCGTACCACTACTTTCCACGTGACAATTATATCATCATCTCAAATTCAATCCAGTTTCATTACTCTATTCTCAATTATCCAACTTTCCATTATTCCAGATTGTTCCTCAGATCAAATCATCAACAGACTCTTAACGCCAATTAATCACAGCCAACAGTTCTACATTATACAATACAATATCCACAAGTTTAATCACAATCCAATCAACAGCATCAACAATTACCACAGCAATCAAATAACAGTCGATAATCAATTCAGCAGTTCAATCAAACAACAAATCATACACAGTACTACGGGCACATATCAAGGGTTATCCATCCTCACCTTAGCCGATTATCAGTTTTGGAAATGTTCAATAGACTCCAAGTCCGGTTCCTCAGGTATCTGCTCGTTATCAACTCCTATATCAAACAAATAATATGCACACATAAGTGATATGCAAATGTCATGCTACTACTGTATACCGAAAAATAAATACTAACTCGTCTCGGTTACTTCCCCGGGTTAACTCTGCGTTATCATTCATCATTCACCATTTATTATCCATGTCTCAAAATACCTACTTATACTTATACCTGGATATTACTCCGGTATCTTATTACCTTGATATTACCCTTTCCATAATTATTTCCTCCAAAATAATTATTATTTACCATATATATATATTCTCAAAATTATTTTCCATATACCATATACTTCCCCCAAAGTATATATATTTCATTAATTCCATAATTATATTTTCCTTCAAAAAATTATTATTTTTTTCTTTTCTTTTTTTTTTAAAAAAATCGGACTGGGCCTATGTGTCCAAGCCCACATCCAAAACCCAACCCCAACCAAGACTAGGCCCAGGTCAAAGCCCAACCAAGGCCTGGTCAATGGCCTGGCTGACGCGACCCGAAGCCCTGAAACGAGTCAGCCCGACCCACATCGTGACCCATCCGGGTCGACACCTCAACGGGCTGCTCACCTTGTAGTCAACGTAGCGGCGGCGCTCGTGGTCGGACGGCGAGGTGGAACAGCGCGTGAAGACAAGAACGGCACGCGACGGCGGAAAGGGAGTGCGACGGGAGGCGCGGTGCGAGCTAGGAGATCGGGCGAAGGTGGCCGGCAGCGGGGCGAGTTTGCTCTTGCCCGGTTCGTCTCGTCTCGGACGGCGACGACGAGCAGCAGGAAGGGCGGCCGTGAAGGAGGAGAAAGGAGGAAGGAAGGGAAAGTGGTGGTGGCAACGGTTGCAGGTGGAGGGGACGGTAGCCTCGGCCGCGGGTGGCGGCGGTGTGGAGAAGGAAAGAAGAAAAGAAAAAGAGGAGAGGGGGTGACGTGGCGGTGCAGGTTGTGTGTTGTGTGTTGTTTGTTTTTTTTTTTTTATATATTTTCTGGTATGGAATGAAGGAAGGTGGAGTTTGGTTGCTGGCAGTGTGTTTTTGCAGGAAATGAGTGAGTGTTTGCAGGTGAGTTTTGAAACGTTGATGGTGTTACTGAGCAGGAAGGAAAAAGAATCAAGACATGCAGTGCAGGACAAGGCTAGGCACGGGCAGGGTACTGACACTTCACGGGTTCATTCACATGCTGCATAGTGGTGGCGGCTGCTGCAACACTGTGCAGCATGTGAAGCGGCTTCTGTCCGGACCAGAAAATAACTAATGTACCCCCTTGACTTTATTTTTGCTCCGATAACTCGGGGTTAATCCAGACTTTTCTGAAGATTCCTGGACCCGAAAAATTCCAACTTGGTCCGGAAAATCCGTAGAAAAATCCCGAGCGTGGGACAAGGCTCGGTTTCTGAATCCGTTGCATAAATTATCATAAATTAATTACCCAAGATTAATTTTTATGGTAAATAACTGTAAAATAAATTTTACGGTGACGGTAAAAACGTAAAAATTACCCAGGCTGTTACAGCCTACCCACCTTAAAAAGAATTTCGCCCCCGAAATTCACTCCGGTGCTGTAAACAGGTGCGGGTACTGAGAACGCATGTGCTCCTCAACTTCCCACGTGAACTCATTCGCAGAGTGCTTGCTCCACTTGACCTTTACCATAGGAATAACTCGGTTCCTCAACTGTCTGATCTCTCGGGCAAGGATCTGCTCCGGCAATTCTGTATACGTAAGATCCTCTGCGACCTCAACTTCTATTGTAGTAACCACATGACTCGGATCAGATCTGTACCTCCTCAACATGGAAAGGAACACATCATGAATCCAAGACAACTCCTCTGGTAAGGATAATCTATATGCCAAGGGAACCCTTTCCACAATCTCATATGGTTCGATGTACCTGGGACTCAGCTTCCCTCTTTTCCCGAATCTGATAACACCCTTCCAAGGTGCAACTCGGAGGAAAACTCGTTCTCCCACTTGGTACTCCATCTCACGACGATGCTTATCAGCATAACTCTTCTGTCGGTCTTGTGCTGCTCTCATACTCTGCTTAACTACCTGAATCTTGTCAACTGTCTGCTTAACTAAATCTGGACCCACAATCAAACGGAGACCTTCTTCATCCCAACATACTGGACTTTGGCATTTCCGTCCGTAAAGAGCTTCAAACGGTGGCATACCAATGCTGGAATGAAAACTGTTGTTGTAGGCGAACTCCGCTAAGGACAAATACTGGTCCCAACTCCCACTGAAATTAAGAGCACAAGCCCTTAACATGTCCTCCAGCGTCTGAATAGTCCTCTCTGGCTGTCCGTCTGTCTGAGGATGAAAAGCAGTACTGAAACTCAGTTTCGTTCCCAAAGCTACTTGCAGACTCTTCCAAAACCGTGATGTGAATCTCGGATCTCTGTCTGAGACTATGGACTTAAGAATCCCATGTAGTCTCACAATCTCTGCAACATACTGTTTCGCCAACTTATCTAGAATATCTGTCTGTCGGATGGGGAGAAAATGAGCTGATTTTGTAAGTCGATCAATGATAACCCAGATGGCATCATGCTGTCTCCGGGTCAACGGTAATCCAACCACAAAATCCATAGTGATCATCTCCCACTTCCACCCTGGCACTGACAACGATCTCATCTTCCCTGCTGGAGCCTGATGCTCGGCTTTCACTTGCTGACAAGTGATACACTTAGCCACATACTCGGCTACATCCTTCTTCATACGTGGCCACCAGAAATGAATCCTCAAATTCTGGTACATCTTGGTGCTCCCGGGATGCATAGCATACGGCGTCATATGTCCTTCTTCCAAAATCTAACTGCGTAGGTCACCAACACTGGGTACACATAAGCGTTTCCCCAGCATCAATGCACTATCCTCAACTATGCGAAACTTGTCTTCTTTCCCACTACGGACTGCTTCCTTCAGCTTGATCAAGTCGGGATCTCCATCTTGTAATTCTACAATCCAGCCTCTCAGGTTAGACTTGACTTCAATATGGGTCAACAGAGCTCCTGTCTCATCAACTGATAAATCAACTCCCATCTTCCTTAACTCGATGAGTGAGGACATCGAGTAAGTTGTGGAAGCATCTTCTGGCTGTCTCTGGCTCAAAGCATCTGCTACCACGTTAGCTTTTTTAGGGTGATACTCAATAGTACAATCATAATCATTCAGCAACTCAACCCAACGTCGTTGTCGCAGGTTAAGTTCCTTCTGAGTCATGATGTACTTGAGACTCTTATGATCGGTGAAGATCCGGCATCTCTCACCAAACAGATAATGTCGCCAAATCTTCAAAGCAAGGATCACTGCGGCCTTCTCCAGATCATGTGCCGGGTAGTTCTTCTCATGTGGCCTCAACTGTCTCGAAGCATAGGCAATCACTCGGCCTTCTTGCATCAGAACTGCTCCCAAACCAAGACCTGAAGCATCACAAAATAGCACGTACTCCACTCCTGGCTTAGGTACTGTCAAAACTGGTGCTGATGTCAACTTCTTCTTCAGTTCATCAAAACTCTTCTGGCAGGCATCACTCCATACAAAGGCTTGATCTTTCCTCAATAGCTTGGTCATGGGACTGGCTATCAAGGAAAAGCCCTCGATGAATCTCCGGTAATATCCTGCAAGGCCAAGAAAACTTCTGACTTCGGGTACCGTCTTGGGCGGCTCCCACTCTAGAACAGCTTTCACTTTAGCAGGGTCGACCTTAATCCCATCCCCGGATACAACATGTCCAAGAAATGCAACTTCCTCAAGCAGAACTCGCACTTGCTGAACTTAGCATACAACTCCTCCTCTCGCAGCCTCTGTAGTACTACCCTCAGGTGCTCCTCATGTTCTTCTCTGCTCTTGGAGTATATCAGAATGTCATCAATGAAGACTACCACAAACTTTTCCAAGAACTCGTTCAGGACCAAGTGCATCAAGCACATGAAAACTGCAGGTGCATTGGTCAAACCGAAAGGAACCACTGTGAACTTAAAATGTCCATACCGAGTACGAAAGGCCGTCTTCGGTATGTCCTTCTCTGCAATCTTGACCTGATGGTAGCTAGATCGAAGATCAATCTTGGAAAATACAGTAGCTCCCTGTAGCTGAACAAAGAGGTCATCAATCCTGGGAAGCGGGTACTTGTTCTTCACTGTCACTTTGTTCAGCTGTCGGTAGTCCACACACATCCGCAAACTATCATCCTTCTTCTTCACAAAGAGGACTGGTTATCAAGGTGATGTACTAGGTCTGATGAAACCCTTCTCGAGCAGCTCATCCAACTGCTTCTTCAACTCCTGGAGTTCTATCGGCGCCATCCGATATGGTGCCATCGAGATAGGTGTCACTCCTGGCATCAAATCGATGGTGTACTCGACTTCTCTGTCAGGTGGCAATCCTGGCAGAACCTCTGGAAACACATCTGGAAACTCCCTCACAACTATGATGTCCCCCAAAATCGGAGTCTGAACTTCTTCTCCCTTGACATGGGTCAATAAAGCATCTGGATCCAACGGCTTCATCCCAATATCCTGATTAGCAGAGATACTACATGTAGTAGCAGCTCTCCCAGCACCTGTCAACAAAACCTTATGTCCACCATCGGAAGTCAACAACACTTCCTTGGTTCGACATGAAACGCCCCGACCCGTATTTACCGTACACAGTAAACACGTGCCGGAACTGTGACAGCCCAACCAAAATCAAGCCCAGCATACAGTGTATACAACAGAAACTCGGGCTCAACAGCCCAAAATAAAAACAAAGATAATATCATATCCGGCCCAATGGCCCAACAATAGTAAAAATAATGCATAGTGGAAGACTTAATAACTCACAAAACACTGTATGCGACACTGATGCAAACTATGGATCCGAGCCCTGTCCAAGGGATAACGCCGCAGCCTGTCTGGAGTGCACCAAACCTGTACCACAAATAACTCATCCTACGGGATGAAAGCCCACAGGTGAGGGGTGAGTCCGAAGTGCTCACCGACGAAGGAAAGACAATCAATATGCACACCATAAATTACTCAAGTCGAAAACAAGTAAAAACCACCAAAATACACCAAATCGAAAGACGAGACCCAAAACCGGTCCAAGACAAAAAAGACTCCAATAAAACCAATTTTCCAATTTTATCTTTCCGGGCCCCGTCACGGATAAGCTAGGGGTCAGACCTGGTTATCAACACATTCCGGGTGCCAGACCAAATCCAGAGAACCCCGGGATCGACATCCCAAAAATACGAACCCAGGATAGACATCCCAAAAATAATCACGGGATAGACATCCCAAGCATAGACATGCTTATCACAAGAACCCAGGTCACGGCCACCACGAAACAGTCTTAAACCATCGAGTCGTACCACTACTTACCACGTGACAATTATATTATCATCATTCAAAACTAAATCACAGGGATCGACAACCCTAACCAAAATACCGGGATAGACATCCCATCCAAAATCAAGGATCGACATCCTTATCACAATTTATTATTAATTCCATTATACTTAAACCAAAAAGACGCAAGGATAAACATCCAAAAACCAACATGGAATAAACATCCCGATAACAATCAAGACAATGGGATAAACATCCCGAAAACAAACAGAGCAAATGTAGCAACCAACAGTGCTATAATCAACAACACATAATAACCGAGTAATACAGGCACACATTGAAGGAAATCCATCCTCACCTTGGCCGATTACTCAACTCCAGAGACAATGACCGGTCCGACGTCGGCTCCTCGGGAAACTGCCCGACATCCAAAACCTACACAATAAAACAACATGCTCACACAAATGCACATAATCGGTATACTATGATGCCAATATTGCGAAATGTACCCATCCCGGTTACATATCTTTTATTATCATCTTTTACAGAAAATATTATACCGTACGTATATCCGAATATAATTTCGGTACCATACTTTAATTAAAACTCTCCTTTAAATATATATATATATATTTTTTAGAGTAATTATACTTCGTTTCCCAAAATGATAACAATATAATTTTCCTAAAAATTATATCATATATATGTATTTTACAAAACATTTCATAAAAATTATTTACCATAACACAATTTTCTAAAGGAAAATAAATAATATATTTATATAATATTTCAGAAAATATTTTCATAATGTATATCTTTCCCATATAAACATAATATTAATTTTACAAAAAAACATAGGTATTTTAATTTTTCAAAGAACCAAGGAATATATATGTATATATATATATTTATTTATGTATATACTCCAAAACACTATAATTAAAAACCCTTTTTTTTATTTTCCTCAAAATAATATATATTTTTTTTCCAAAACTAATTTTATTCCAGAAAATAAATAAATATATATATTATTCTTTTTTTTTTTACTGGACTGGGCCATGAACAGTAAGTCCATGCCCAGTCCAAGTCCAACCCAAACAACCAACCCACAAAGTCCTATTCCAAGCCCACTACCCATCAGACCACAGCCCACCAGCCTATACCCAAATATGATCGGGTCAGCGCCACGCGGATCTGGGTAGCTACCCGGGTCGTCCAACCCGCTCCTCACCAGACTCGACGGTGCTGGGCTCGGGCGCAGTAGCTGCGAGGCGAGGACGGCTGCTGGCAGTTGGCCGCGGACGGTGGTGCGACGCGGCGGGGAAGGCGAACGAAAGCACAGGCGGCGACGAAGGGCAACGGCTCGTCGAGTGGTGGATCTGCAGCTGCTTCGTGTGGGGTGGGGCATGACGGCGACGGCGTTGCTAGCTGCAGCGAACGGCGAGGCAGGCGGCACAGGAGGACGGCTCCGCTGCGACTTGGGTCGTCGGCTGCAGCGGGGAGAGGACCGACGGCGCGAGGAGAAGAAGAAGGAAGAGAGGAAGGCATGGGCAGGTGGCGATTGGTGGAGGTGCTGCGGTGGTGGTCACGGGTTGGTGTTGTAGTGTGTTTATTTTTTTTCATCTCTTTTTTTTCTTTCATTCTTTTCTCTTTTTTTTTTCTGGTTTCACTCCTTTTTCGTTTCTCTCTTTTTTTTTACAGATTTGGTTTCATGCAGACGAAGAATTGGCAGGAAGAAGAAATAATGGTGGTGCAGGGGAAAGGCTTCATGAAGCAGGAAAAGGACGAGGTACACGGGCATCACAAGCCACTCACAGGCTTAACAGGAGGGAGCCATCACAAGCAGCACAGGTAAGTGGCGGCTCCACTTGCAGGGCCGTGTCCAAAACGGACCAGAAAATAACTGATACACCCACTAAGTTACCTTCCGGTGTGATTTTTCCGAAAATTCCGGGACTCGAAAAATACCAACTTAGGCCCGAAAAATCCACGGAAAAATCTCTAGAGCGGGAAAACTCTCGGTTTCGAAAAACGACGCCCGATTTACCTTGAATTAATTACCCAAGATTAATTCAACAGTAAATCATGGTAAAAAGACTTTTACAGTCTGGTAAAAATCCAAAAATTTTACCCGGGCTGTTACACGACAGTTCACCATAGCACTGTACTTGGACAACCAATCCATCCCCAAGATGATATCAAAACGTCCCATGTTCATCACAATCAACCGTGCAAGAAAAACCTCGCTATCGTATGAAAGCGAAACGACTCTGCACACATGGGTTAACCTGACTACTATACCCGCAGGTAACCTAACCCTCATCGGACAAGCTAAACTCTCTCGCATACAGTTTTGTAGTATTGCAAAGCTTTGCGCAATAAACGAATGCGTAGCACCAGAATCAATCAAAGTATAAGCGGTACTACCAAAAACTGTAAAAGTACCTGCTATAACATCGGAATTCTCCGGATCCTCATCAACGGTGATCACAAATGCTCTCGGCACTGTTGTACTCTGGTTTATGGCTGACTGGGTCCTAGCAGGAACAGCTCCACGTCCTCGGCCTCGGCCAACTCCAGAACCACTAGGTACACTGGCTACTGAAGCTTGCACTGTCTGAACATGTGCCGAACCTCCAGATCTCCCCAACTTGGGACAAGCATATCGGTAGTGCCCAGCTTCGTTACACTCATAGCACCTCACCTGAGACAGAGGAAGTCTCGGGCGAGCATTCCAAGATGAAGTCCCTCCAGACTGAGTCCAAGAACTGCCTCGGTTGTTGTAGGCATTGTTGTTCCATCCACGTCCCTGACTCCCTGGTATGAACCGGCTCTGTCTATATCCTGACCGGTTCGCTGGTGTCTGGAACCTCTTGTTCTGTCCCCCAGAACTCTGTGCAGCATGCATCTTACGGATCTCTTGCTGCTCTCTCTCGTTGCCCAGCCAAATAATCTTGGCTCTCAAGGCATCTGTCAGCATGTCCTGGTAAGTCTCATAGACTTTGCACCCCATGACTGTCTGGATGCCAGATCGAAGACCACCCTAGAAACGTTTACAACTAGCCTCTGGAGTAGCTACAAACTCACTGGCATAGATGGACAAGCGGTTGAACTTGATCTCATAATCATTGACCGTCTGATCTGGTCCCTGTTGTAGTCCCAGAAACTCTCGTCTCAGCTGGTCCTGGTATGCCTCAGAAACAAACTTCCTTCGGAACATCTCCATGAACTGGTTCCATGGCATAGTGATAGGTGTCGGCATGTCCCTGGTGGTAGACTCCCACTAATCAACGGCATCTCCTCAGAACATGGCAGCGGCATATCTGGCCCACTTGTCATTTCTACATGTCAGCTTCAGCATAACCCTGTTCATCTGTCTAAGCCACCGGTCAGCATCCTGTGGTGTAGTGACACCGGTGAAGATCTCTGCCCCAAACTTCTCCAGCTTCATATACACTGGATCCTCAACTGGTCCCTGGTTTTCCTGTTCCCGGGCTCCCATAGCATCGATACGTGCATCCCTGGCTTCTTGCCTTCGCAGAATCTGAGTTACCACATTCAGCATCTGCGTAGGGTCTCCCAACGGAATATTCAGAAGGCGTTCTGGACCTCCCGCAACTTGTTGCGGTTGATCCACCGATACCTGATCATCATCTAAGTGACCTCCAGCATGCTGATTCCCTCTAACCGGATCCATTTGTACCTATATGAGATTGTACATGTATGCATGTCATATCATGTCGTGACAAATCTTATGCACAAACAAACAATCATGCAATCATAGTTATGTCCCTAATGACCTACTACCTGCTCCGCTACCAAACTGAAGCGCCTCGACCCGTATTTACCATACACAGTAAACACGTGCCGAAACTATTCTTATTGATAGGGATTACAATACAACTCACAAGTAGTTTACAACAGCAATCCATATAATACATTTGTCACCCATACTCGGAGACCATTATTCAGCAATACACAGCTCACATTATACCATAGCAATAGAGAAAAGAGCAAGCAACAGCAGCGGAATTATAATACAGCAACATATGCAACAGAACAGCAGCGGAAGACTCTATGCACATGCAGCGGGGTATGGATCCGGAGTCAGGTGGAGAAGAAAGCAGCAGCCAACGTACATCGTACCTGAACTACGAAGCAACCAAACCTACGGGATGAAACCCCGCAGGCGAGGGGTGAGTCCGAAGTGCTCACCGACGAAGGATAAACAGAGATATATAACAACCGAAGCCCTGAAACGGGTCAGCCCGACCCACATCGTGACCCATCCGGGTCGACACCACAACGGGCTGCTCACCTTGCAGTCAACGTAGCGGCGGCGCTCGTGGTCGGACGGCAAGGCGGAACAGCGCGTGGCGACAGGAACGGCACGCGACGGCGGAAAGGGAGTGCGACGGGAGGCGCGGTGCGAGCTGGGAGATCGGGCGAAGGTGGCTGGCAGCGGAGCGAGTTTGCTCTTAAAAGGTTCGTCTCGTCTCGGACGGCGACGACGAGCAGCAGGAAGGGCGGCCGTGAGGGAGGAGAAAGGAGGAAGGAAGGGAAAGTGGTGGTGGCGACGGTTGTAGGTGGAGGGGATGGTAGCCTCGGCCGCGGGTGGCGACGGTGTGGAGAAGGAAAGAAGAAAAGAAGAAGAGGAGAGGGGGTGACGTGGCGGTGCAGGTTGTGTGTTGTTTGTTTTTTTTTATATATATTTTCTGGTATGGAATGAGGGAAGGTGGAGTTTGGTTGCTGGCAGTGTGTTTTTGCAGGAAATGAGTGAGTGTTTGCAGGTGAGTATTGAAGCGTTGATGGTGTTATTGAGCAGGAAGGAAAAAGAATCAAGACATGCAGTGCAGGACAAGGCTAGGCACGGGCAGGGTACTGACACTTCACGGGTTCATTCACATGCTGCATAGTGGTGGCGGCTGCTGCAACACTGTGCAGCATGTGAAGCGGCTTCTGTCCGGACCATAAAATAACTAATGTACCCCCTTGACTTTATTTCTGGCCTGATAACTCGGGGTTAATCCAGACTTTTCTGAAGATTCCTGGACCTGAAAAATTCCAACTTGGTCCGGAAAATCCGCAGAAAAATCCCTGAGCGTGGGACAAGGCTCGGTTTCGGAATCCGTTGCATAAATTACCATAAATTAATTACACAATAATAATTTTTATGGTAAATAACTGTAATATAAATTTTACGGTGACGGTAAAAACGTAAAAATTACCCGGGCTGTTACAATTACTCTTGTTTTATACATTATTTTATATCACAAAATTTCAATTTTCAAATTCAAGAAACTTTACATATACCCCTAAATTTTTTTTCCATATGATTTCTACAATAATTTATATTTTGGCCCCTCTTAAATTCTATTTTTCACATAAGTCTTTATTTTTTGGGGAAAAATTATATAAGCCCCCTCTAAAAATTTCATCTAGCTCTGCTACAGTAATTATCCAAACTAAAATTCAGAAATTTGGATTTGGGAATAGTAAAATTTAGAAATTTGTATTTTTTTTGAACAACCGGAAAGCATATTATTGATTATAACAGGAGGTGGATGAAACCACCATTACATAGGAGAAGCAAAAACACCAGCAAGTACAAATACCCACCAAGAACTGAGAAACATGTTAGAGAAGAAGGAAAGGCGGTAGAGGACCAAGGAATACACTACCGACTCGAGCCACCGGTGGAACAGCAACCCGCTCCCAAACTCGCCGAGTCCGGCTTCAGCAATCGACCCAGTAACCGGAGAGCATGTACCTGCAAGGCCTGTAAAAGTGGTTGCTAAAACTAGCAACAAGAAGACCAATATCATCAGATCTAGAAGTAGATCTGACCTGGTAGCTAGAGTAAACCGATCTATGAAGAAATCTTGATATGAATTTTGAAAATTTTAGGATTCCAAATTCCATAAAGAAATCTTGATATTCCAATCCAAATTTGCCACCCCCTAATCGTCATATCATCAATTAATATACACGCGGGTTGAAAATATCTCCATAAGGTTGCAAGTGGCGACCCACTGTCCAACTTGCCTTTAATTGCAGGATAGAGACCCATTGGGGCTGGATCGTTGAATTATGCATTTATGCCTCGTTCGTGCTACTTTGACTTCTTATATGCCTTTATTTTTTTTTTTACCGCATTGTACGTTGTGTATTTTTGCTGCAGTGTATTTACTTCTTCCTTTTTTGACATCTCCTTGATGACTTAACTGTACTTTTAACTCTTCTTTAATTTGGTCAATACGTGGAATTCTTTGCTAGCAATGAAAAAGGGGTCCCAACTGGCAATTTCAAACAGAAAAAAGAAAGAAAAGGAAAAGGAAAAGGGTCGCAATTGGCAACTGATAATCAATTGAAGTTTTTTTTGAGAACCAAATGAAGTTGGTATGCGCATGCTGATCAATTGACTATTAATTATTTTAATGAACTTATAACTCTTGCCAGTTGAACGAAACACCAAATGAATTCCACCAAAAGGAAGATAAATAATTAACGGATATATACGCAGTTCACATGCGTATCGAAAAGAAAAATAATTGGCAACGACCTCGCAGAAACTACACAAACGAATATATGTTTTTTTTTTTTTTTGAGAAAAACACAAACGAATATGGTAATATAAGCTGGTCATTAGATTAACACAGCATGCTCTCTAAAATTAATTATAGTGTCATGTTAAATTTTAACGATATTTTGTGATCATGAAATAGCAAGAAAGTTAGCTATTTTGTGATCATGGTATTGTTTGTAGACGCCAGTCGATAGTGCTGTGTCTATATGTTAATTTTGTTCAGCAATAAAGATTAGGTTGAAAGGAGATTCTAATTCTGGGCGGGGCAAACTATAAGCTTTGTAAGTGGATGGTGCATACTATAATCACCCATTAAGTGCTTGCACTGCAGATCGACGACTGCGAGGTGCTTTATATACTTGTGCCTGCATTGAGAAATTTCATTATATTACATTGAGCAAGTTGGACAATCACAACTGTCACTTGATCAATCATACAAACCTGAAAGAAGAAAGGTAAACCACAAGCCTAGTTGAAAGAAGAAAGCTAGCCATGGAAGTGAAACAGATCCTTCACATGAACAGAGGAGAAGGAGAATTTAGTTACTACAAGAACTCGTTGTATCAGGTATCTCTCTTCATTCACACACTAATATGCACACGCACTAGCAGTATACTGTTGCTAACGAACTAACTAAACTACTTTGGTTATTTAGAAACAAGTGATGTCGATGGCCAGGCCTATAGTGGAAGAAGCAGTAGCAGAGCTACTTCATCAGAACTTGCCTGCAGCAGATTGCTTGAGAATGGCAGATATGGGATGCTCTTCGGGACCCAATACCTTATTTCCATTGTGGGAAATCATTGAAACCATCCACTCCACTTGCCGCACATTAAATCTTCAGAAAGCACCTGCACTCCAGTTTTTCCTCAATGATCTTCCAGGGAATGACTTCAACACTGTTTTCAGGTCATTGCTTCCAAATTTCTACGACAAACTTGAGAAAGAGAAGCTTGACAAACTAATTGGGCCTTGTTTTGTTGCCGCAATGCCTGGCAGTTTTCATGGGAGACTCTTTCCTGACAATTCCCTCCACTTTGTGCATTCTTCTTATAGTCTACATTATCTCTCTCAGGTTAGTCCTAGACATTGATGATATACAATACAATGCAAGTCCTTCTCGATTTTGTAATCTTATGGAGGCAATTATTTGAAGGATACTAAAATTTGGCTCGTTAGGTACCTGATGGGCTTGTAAGTGAATCCGGAGAACCACTGAACAAGGGAGACATTTGGTTCGCCAAAACCAGTCATCCAAGTGTACGCAGAGCGTATTTAGATCAATTTGAGAAGGATTTCTCATCTTTTTTAAGGTCCCGCTCATCAGAGATGATATCCGGAGGCCGGATGGTCTTGACCATTCTGGGTAGCAATGATCACAACCCTTCTTGCAAATACGGAAGCCAACCTCTGCAATTAATTGGGGCTTCTCTCAAGGAGATGGTGGATGAGGTAAGCATTAAATTTGCATCCAACAGAACCCACCCCATGCTGCAAGTTAGCGTTATCTTCTCTTGGCATTAATTTCTATAATATCTCCCTAAGCTTCTTTTTCTTTTTTATAATTCGTCAGCTTTTTATTAATTAGAAGTTTTACAACATGATGGTATAACATAATAGAGCCCAAATCTAAGAAAATTACTACCGAATTTTAAAAACAGAAAAGATAGAGACTCGTAAAGATCAATAACTATAAAAATTAAGAAAGAAAAGGACGAGGATCTTGACACAAATTACCATAGCTCAGGGGGTTAATACCAAGAAGTGATTTGATGAAGAAATTATTTCATGAAAAAATTAAATACCCGAGAAAAAAACTTTTGCATGATTCGGACGGATTGGTCATGATGGCTATCGGACTATGTAATGGCTCTCTTATTATATCAAATCAAAATCTCAATTCCCAAGCAAAAGCTTAAACAGTAGGGTAATTTTGACCCTATGAGAGGGTTTAAAGACCGTGGGTAGAATCATTTCTTTTTAGAACAGTAGGGTAGAATTATTAATGGATTAATCATATTTTTTATCTTATATTTATCTTTTTGGATACTTTTCATCATTGTGTTTCAAAATAGATATTCTAGAATTTTTTAGACATTTTTTATTTTTTGTCCATTTTCCACACAATAAATATGTCCTGAAAATTCAACATAAAGATGAAAAACGTCGATTTTGTAATATAAGGATGAAAAACATCCAAAACGAGAAACAGATGAAAAACATGATTAGTCGGAGAGACTCCAATATGTCAGATGCAAGTGGGTCAAGCGGTATCTTCAATTAGCAAATATAGGTCTTTAATTTCCCTCTGATGACTGATCAATCGAAGACCACTTAGATGCGTCATACTAGTATTTTTCCTCCATCAAAAAAAAAAAAGAACATTAACGTGAGGAAAATACTTAATTACGTGCATGTATAGTAGTTGGCGCAACGGTAAGCAATTTGATGCTCCATTTGATTCAGGAGTATTGTATACTCCATCACTAATTGGTTCAATTTTATTCAGGGAAAAGTTGAAGAATTATTGCTAGATTCTTGCAATATTCCGGCATATTATCCTTCTGCCGAAACTGTTGGAAAGTTGATTGAAAGAGAAGGATCCTTCAGTATTTTTCGGTTCCAAGAATTTGAGATAACTTGGGATGCTAACATTGAGGACGGTGATAAAGACTTGATCTTTGATAAATGGTATAGAGGGAAGCATGTCTCCAATTATGTAAGAGCTGTTGCAGAGCCCATGCTAGCAAGTCATTTTGGAGCTGCAATAATGGACGAATTATTCCATCGCTTCTCTTTGAAGGTTGCAGATTGCTTGGAGAGAGGGATAGGCTTGGATCATAATCTCGTTATTTCCATGGCCAAAAAGTGATTTTTATTTTCTCCAAAAATTCAAATACTTCTTTGGACCGCCCTACTAGAATAACCCATGTCAATTTGGGTTTAATTACATGGCTTCACTCTCAAGGAGTACCTCATTTTGGTCATATTTGTGTGGGACCAAGCTTTCTTGTTTTGTTTGTAATGAATGATAATAGAGAAAGTAAGGGTAAAATATGTATTTGGTCCCTATCATGTTGGAGTGATAAGAATAGTTTTTCTATTAATTATGTCTCCTACTCCTTTAATAGATTCTTTGAAAATATATAGGGAAAGGGAAGGGAAGGGAATGAATGAGAAGGGAATGAATGAGAAGGGAAGGAATGAGAATGATGGGGAGGGAAAAATTTTAACCTTAACTTGTTTGGATATATTCATTAAAAGAAAGAGAGGGGAATGATTGGTAATATTTTTAAATTACATAGATATCCTTATTTATAAATTATTTTTTAAAATATAGGAGGTTAATTATGAAATTTTAAGTCATTATTTAGTTTTAAAATTTCTCTCCCCTCCATTCCCCACCAAATCGGCGGGAAGACATTTTAAAGGGAATGGAAGGGAATGAAGGTTAAAAAATTTCCCTTCCCCTCCATTAACTTCTTTTGCTAAACAAGGTTAAATTAAACATTCTCCTCAATTCTCTTTCTTTCCTCACCCTTCCCGCCATTCTCCATCTATCCAAACAAACTATAAGATAATTAATTTGGTATCTCCGTCTAATTTAATTCATAATTAGGTGAGGTGACAATTATTCAACATTTATGTAAGTCCACAAAATTATTTTTGTGTGGAATGTTTTGTAGCTTGCCTATTTAGGCCCATTTTGTGGCTTCTTTGTTCATCAATCCGTTCCCATTTTGTACTTTTGGATTTTTAGCATAAATGAGTTGGACCTATATTGCTTGTCACAATCATCAAACAGAAACCTGAGGAGCACATCTGAAAGCGTAGGTGGTTGTACTTTGAACCAATATCTCACCACACCAGTCTCCGGCCTAATAACAGGAAGCCGAGCAAATAAGGCATGCAAGTGCACAACAACACTAAACCCTCATACAAAAAATGATAGTGGTGAGATATAACCCCTAGTTTAGTTATGTTGAGTGTTCGTTTGGACGGTGGTGTTTTACCAGAAGCTAGATGGGTACATTCAAATTATAATAGAGGCATCGACTTGGATCAAAACATGGAGTTCTTGTCAGGAATTCACCCCTTTGATGCAGGGATGCATTTTTTGAAGTTCCTTGTAGCAAGTTCCCCGCCTAAGCAGGTTCCAGCTGCTACTTTAAACAGCCTAGTGTGGTTATAATTATCCTCTTTTAAGCTTCACGATCTGGCTGGAGTTTCGTCTGCGCTTTTTCTGATACGGAGCTCCCCAAATTTACAGTTTTTCAAAGTTAATGTAAGTTTTACACAGAGCTCCCTACTTAATTTAAAGAAACCATTCATTTTACTACTAAAACATCATGTGATTACAGAAGATATGTATTGCAAATGAACTGTGAACTAATTAATACATATCTAAGAAACTGGATTGTGAGTGTGATTTCTGTGGTGCAGATAAGAAGCCATGGCCTCGATAATCCATCATCTACTCCTGCTGTCAAGTTTCTGGAAGAAGCAAAATGCTCCCTGTTGCTTCCCAAGTTGGCACAGGTAACGTTGCAGTGGTTTTCTGGGACAGAGCCCGAAATGGAGTTGATGAAGATCATTCTTGCCTGTTCCCCATGGCTCCAGGAGATGGCCATTGTACTGGATATTCCTTCCTCCAAAGAAGCAAGCATATTGAAGGCCTTGCTTTCTCTTCCTCGAGCTTCACCATTAGCAGAAATTAAATATTCGGAGTCTAGTACAGAGATGAAACGATACCATTTGCAGTTCTAAGTGATTTTTCTTCTTTATTTTCCTGCGTTTCATCAGAATAATAGTAGTAGTTTTCTGCTTAAGCGAGGTCTGGATTTGAGTGTTCATAGGCAAAAAAAAATCCAATTGGGAAAGTCACCCACCATATCCGATCCGGACTAGTCGGGACAAAGTTTCGGATACTAGATAGGGAACAAAAATAATAGTAGTTCTTCCGACAGAGGAAAAGCTATATTTTATAATTTAATTAACAGATTCTATTTGCGATTTCATTATAAGACCATAGAATTTTGCTTTTAAACTTGGATTACTTACAGAATAAATTAATATCTAGGGAAACGAGGAGAGAAAAAGGTTTCATGATCTGGTCAAGACGACCTGTTCAGCCGAGGAAGCAAGCAAGTACAATTGATGTCTCAATCAATTCATCGGTTAATTAAGAGATATTAGGTGGCAATCTAAAATGTGTTACGGGTGGTGTTGAGGGTCAAGTTCATTCATGTCAACAGTTATTGATTGATTATGTCTCAATCCATCTGTATAATCTACATGAACGGGTAAATTTTATGTGTTCTAATAATTCCAATAAGGGCCTCGAGAAAATTAAAGAAATCTATTTCTCTAAAATTAGAAAGAAGAACCCTCGATTAGTTGTGATGTCTGTGGCGGGCATACGAACATAACAAAATGATAGAGATTACTCATCTGAAAAGTTGAAAAAAAAAAAAAAGCAATATGCCTATGCATCTGAAAAGGTATTTATAAAAAAAAGCAATATGCCTATGGTTTGACGTAGAATATGTTTTCACTTTTCATTTTCATTGTGGATGAAAATCAATGTCTTGATATTTATTTCATATAATTATTAATATATTGTTTAGCTAAGCTTTTTTTGATTTTTTTTGATTTTTTTTTTTGGTGGTGTACAGTCAGGAGAGGGGG
>JAKUCV010000476.1:5428-26225 GCA_028386065.3 Turnera subulata | reverse complement strand
CGGGTAGCAATGATGTGTTGCTAGACGCCGCTCTTTGCTTATAATTGTAAAATGGGATTTTACAATTATTTCCGGACGTTACAAGTGCCTACAGGGTCACACACATAGAACCGTTGATTCGAGCAGATGGTTGAACCGTGGTTGGATCATGGTTGGACCGGGTGTGGTTGGACCGTGGTTGGACCTGGTCGTTTTGGGCTGGTTGGTACACTTATTGTCTGCATAATTGAGCCACTTTAGGTGCTGTATATGTTGACAAAGTGTAGTGGAGATATTATTATGTTTGGACATGATTATGGTGGGTAATGGGGCCAAAGTGTTGGCCACTACCTCCACTATCTCCATTAGTTTTTGTGTGTGTGGACATGAGTTTGGTGATCTGATCATTCCCTCATCCCTCACGTTTTTGCTCCTGCATTTGAGAGCACAAGACACACAAAAAACACGCTCTTCCCTTAGCTTCTTCTCCTTTGTGAAAGGAAGAAGAAAACCATACACACTTTAAGCCCCGGTTTACTCTTGCTAGCACATCAGTCCGGGGAGCTCGTTCTTGGATTCGTGTGATGATTCCGGGAAGGTCACGGTTTGTGTGGATACCGTAGAGGAGCAGGGCTTCTTCTTGCTCTAACTGATTCGTTTCAGCCTTCGTCTTGGTCTAGATGATTCGTTCCAGCAGTTGGGTGAAAGACCTCAACCGAACAAGGTATGAAATTTTGTTATACGGTTTATATGCTTCACATGTGGTTCTTGACTAAGTTTCCTTTACTTCCGCTGCATCTTTTGCTTCTATATGAATGTCATATAGCCTAGGGAAACTTACAATGTGAATCTCGGATCTCTGTCTGAGATTATGGTCTTAGGGATTCCATGTAGTCTCACAATCTCTGCAACATACTATTTCGCCAACTTATCCAGAGTATCTGTCTGTCGGATGGGGAGAAAATGAGCTAATTTTGTAAGTCGGTCAACAATAACCCAGATGGCATCATGCTGTCTCCGAATCAATGGTAGTCCAACCACAAAATCCATAGTGATCATCTCCCACTTTCACTCTGGAACTGTCAGAGATCTCAATTTTCCTACTGGAGCCTGATGCTCGGCTTTCACTTGCTAACAAGTGATACACTTAGCCACATACTCGGCTACTTCTTTCTTCATACGAGGCCACCAAAAATGACTCCTCAAATTCTGATACATTTTGGTGCTTCCAAGGTGTATAGTATACAACGTCATATGTCCTTCTTCCAAATTCTGACTGTGTAGGTCACCAACACTGGGTACACATAAGCGTTTCCCCAGCTTCAATGCACTATCCTCAGCTATGCGAAACTTGTCTTCTTTTCCACTGCGGACTGCTTCCTTCAGCTTGATCAAGTCGGGATCTCCATCTTGTAGTTCCACAATCCAACCACTCAGGTTAGACTTGACTTCAATGTGGGTCAACAAAGCTCCTGTCTCGTCCACTGACAAATAAACTCTCATCTTCCTTAACTCGATAAGTGAGGACATCGAGTAGGTCGTGGAAGCATCTTCTGGTTGTCTCCGGCTCAAAGCATCTGCTACAACATTAGCTTTTCCAGGGTGATACTCAATAGTACAATCATAATCATTCAGCAACTCAACCCAACGTCTTTGTCGTAGGTTAAGTTCCTTCTGAGTCATGATGTACTTGAGACTTATGATCTGTAAAAATCCGGCATCTCTCACCGAACAGGTAATGTCGCCAAATTTTCAAAGCAAGGATCACTGCGGCCATCTCTAGATCATGTGTCGTGTAGTTCTTCTCATGTGGCCTCAACTGTCTCGAAGCATAGGCAATCACTCGGCCCTCTTGCATCAGAACTGCTCCCAAACCAAGACCTGAAGCATCACAAAACAGCACGTACTCTACTCCTGGCATAGGTACTGTCAAGACTAATGTTGATGTCAACTTCTTCTTCATTTCATCAAAACTCTTCTGGCAGGCATCACTCCGTACAAAGGCTTGATCTTTTCTCAATAGCTTTGTCATGGGACTGGCTATCAAGGAAAAACCCTCGATGAATCTCCGGTAATATCCTGCAAGGCCAAGAAAAATTCTGACTTCGGGTACCGTCTTAGGCGGCTCCCATTCTAGAACAGCTTTCACTTTGGCAGGGTCAACCTTAATCCCATCCCTGGATATGGCATGTCCAAGGAATGCAACCTCTTCAAGCCAAAACTCGCACTTGCTGAACTTGGCATACAACTGTTTCTCTCGCAGCCTCTGTAGTACTACCCTCAGGTGCTCTTCATGTTCTTCCTTGCTCCTGGAGTATATCAGAATATCGTCGAAGAAGACTACCACAAACTTGTCCAAGAACTCGTTCAGGACCAAGTGCATCAAGCACATGAAAACTGCAGGTGCATTGGTCAAACCGAAAGGAACCACTGTGAACTAAAAATGTCCATACCGAGTACGAAAAGTTGTCTTCGTTATGTCCTTCTCTGCAATCTTGACCTGATGGTAGCCAGATCGAAGATCAATATTGGAGAATACAGTAGCTCCCTGCAACTGATCAAAAAGGTCATCAATCTTGGAAAGTGGGTACTTGTTCTTCACTGACACTTTGTTCAGCTGTCGGTAGTCCACACACATACGCAAACTGCCTTCTTTCCTCTTCACAAAGAGAACTGTTGATCCCCAGGGTGATGTACTTGGTCTGATAAATCCCTTCTCAAGCAGCTCATCTAACTGCTTCTTCAACTCCTGGAGTTCTGTCGGTGCCATCGAGATAAGTGTCACTCCCGGCATCAAATCGATGGTGTACTCAACTTCCCTGTCAGGTGGTAATCCTGGTAGATCCTCCGGAAACACATCTGGAAACTCCCTCACAACTGTGATGTCCCCTAAAACCGGAGTCTGAACTTCTTCACCCTTGACATGAGTCAACAAAGCGTCTGGACTCAACGGCTTCATCCCAATATCCTGATTAGCAGAGATACTACATGTAGTAGCAGCTCTCCCAATACCTCTCAACAAAACCTTTCGCCCACCATCGAAAGTCAACAACACTTCCTTGGTTCGACAGTTCACCATAGCACTGTACTTGGACAACCAATCCATCCCCAAGATGATATCAAAACCTCTCTTGTTCATCACAACCAACCGTGCAAGAAAAAACTCGCTATCGTACGAAAGCGAAACGTCTCTGCACATATGGGTTAACCTGACCACTATACCCACAGGTAACCTAACCCTCATTGGACAAATTAAACTCTCTCCCGTACAGTTATGTTGTATTGCAAAACTTTGGGCGACAAATGAATGCGTAGCACCAGGATCAATCAAAGTATAAACAATACTACCAAAGACTGTAAAAGTACTTGCTATGACATCGGCATTCTCTGGATCCTCATCAGCGGTGATCACAAATGCTCTCGGCACTGCTGCACTCTGATTCATGGCTGACTAGGTCCTAGCAGGAACAGCTCCACGTCCTCGGCCTCGGCCAACTCCAAAACCACTAGGAACACTGGGAACTGAGGCTTGCACTGTCTGAACGGGTGCCGTACCTCCAGATCTTCCCAACTTGGGACAAGAATATCGATAGTGCCCAACTTCGTTACACTCATAGCACCTCACATGAGATAGAGGAGGTCTCGGGCGAGCATTCCAAGATGAAGTCTCTCCAGACTGAGTCCAAGAACTGCCTCGGTTGTAGGCGTTGTTGTTCCATCCACGTCCCTGGCTCACTGGCATGAACCAGCTCTGTCCATATCCTGACCGGTTCACTGGTGTCTGGAACCTTTTGTTCTGTCCCCCAGAACTATGTGCAGCTTGCCTCTTACAGATCTCCTGTTGCTCTCTCTCATTGCTCAGCCAAATAATCTCGGCTCTCAAGGCATCTGTTAGCATGTCCTGGTAAGTCTCATAGACCTTGCACCCCATGACTGTCTGGATCCCAGATCGAAGACCATCCTAGAAACGTTTACATCTGGCCTCCGGAGTAGCCACAAACTCACTGGCGTAGATGGACATGCGGTTAAAATTGATCTCATACTCATTGACCGTCTGTTCTGCCCCCTGTTGCAGTCCTAGAAACTCTCGTTTCAGCTGATCCTGGTACGGCTCAGAAACAAACTTCCTTTGAAACATCTCCATGAACTGGTTCCATGGCATAGTGATAGGTGTCGGCAGGTCCCTGGTTGTGGACTCCCACCAATCAACGGCATCTCCTCTAAACATAGCAGCGGCATATCTGGCCCACTTGTCATTCCTGTACGTCAGCTTCAGCATAACCCTGTTCATCTATCTGAGCCACTGATCAGCATCCTGTGGTGTAGTAACACCGGTGAAAATCTCTGCCCTAAGCTTCTCCAGCTTCATATACACTGGATCCTCGACTTGTCCCTGGTTTTCCTATTCCCGGGCTTCCATAGTATCGATACGAGCATCTCTGGCATCTTGCCTTCGCAGAATCTGTGTTACCACGTTCAGCATCTGCGTAGGGTCTCCCAAAGGAACAATCGGAGGATGTTCCGGACCTCCCGCAACTTGCTGCGGTTGATCCACCGATACCTGATCGTCATCTAGGTGACCTCCAGCATGTTGATTCCCTCCAACCGGATCCATTCGTCTTACCTATATGAGGATGTAGATGTATGCATGTCATATCATGTCGTGATAGATCTTATGCACAAAGAAACAGTCAGGCAATCACAGTTATGTCCCTAATGACCTACTGCCTGCTCCGCTACCAAAATGAAGTGCCCCGACCCGTATTTACTGCACACAGTAAACACGTGCCGAAACTATTCTTATTGATAGAACAGACAGTACATCGCAGTCAAAATACTACATAGTAAATCCAAATACGGCAAAGATCCTAGACATCTTCTGTCACCCACACTCGGTGACCATTATTCAATCCACACAAACTAGCTTAACAGCAACAGCACATTCCAGTATAAAAAACATCATATGCCACATAGGAAAGCAGCAACACAGCAACATATATAACACAGCAGTGGAGGTATGGATTCGGAGTCAGGTGGAGAAGAAAGCAGCAGCCATCGAACGTCGTAGCTGAACTACGAAACAACTTAACCTACGGGACGAAACCCCGCAGGCGAGGGGTGAGTCCGAAGTGCTCACCGACGAAGGATAAACAGAGATATGCAGTCAACCATAATACTTTCGAAGTAAACACAGACAAACTCAACACAAAGATTCTACCAAAACACAACTGGGCCAAGATCAAAAGAATATTTATTATTATTACCAATTTTATCTTCCGGGCCCCGTCACTCGACAAGCTAGAGTCGTACCTAGTTATTAACTAATTCCGGATGCCAGGCCAAAACACAATCCGGGGTCAACATCCCAACAACAACCAATCTGGGATCAACATCCCAATAACCAAATCATCCGGGATCAACATCCCCAATATTCAAACCAAACCGGTCATGACACCATAGAACTAGCCTCTAACCATCTAGTCGTACCACTACTTTCCACGTGACAATTATATCATCATCTCAAATTCAATTCCAATTCCAATATTCTATCCTCATTTATCCAACTTCCTATTATCTCAAGTTATTCCACAGACTCATCCAATCAACAATCACATATTACCAATTATTCACAATTAGTAGTTCAACGATTACTCACAAAATCTACAGACCAACAACATAATCCATCAACATCAACAGCAATATCCATAGCAAACAAATAACAATCAATAAACATCTCAGCAGTTCAATCAAACAACAAAAATACACACACAGTATTACGGGCACATATCCAAGGTTATCCATCCTCACCTTAGCCGATTTTCTATTATGGAAGTGTCCAACAGACTCCAAGTCCGGTTCCTCAGGTATCTGCTCGTTATCAACTCCTATATCAAACAAATAATATGCACACATAAGTGATATGCAAATGTCATGCTAGTACTGTATACCGAAGAATAAATATCGACTCGTCTCGGTTACTCCCCTGGGTTTATTTTCCATTATCATCATAATTCACCATTTTTTTCTAGGTGTCAAAATAATACCATACTTACTCATACCCGGATATTATTCCGGTATTTTATTACCTTGATAATATCCTTTCCATAATTATTTTCCTCAAAATAATTATTCTTTTCCATATATAATATACTTTTCCCATTTCCAGAATTTTATTTCCCCAAGTTATTTCCCAAAATATTATTTCCACAAATTATTTTTATTTTCCCAGAATTATATTTACTCCAGATTTTATTTTCTCTCTTTTTTTTAAAAAAAATTTGGACTGGGCTGGACTATGCAGCCCATGACAAACCCAGCCCCAAACCACAAGACCAGGCCCTAGTCAAGGCCCAGACCACAACAGGTCCAAGCCACATCCTGCCCAGAGCCCGCGCAGCCTAGGACCCGACCCAGAGACCTATCCGGGTCGTCCACTGGTCTGCTGCTCACCTTGGGCACGCAGGCGGTGGCGCGACGAACGGGCGAGACTGACGACAACACGGGCGGCGCGAGGCGACAACGAAGGCGAGACGGGGAGGAACTCCGGGTCGACAGCGGCGAGTGCGAAGGAGGAGGCGGCGCGAGCTGGGAGATCGGGCAAGAGAATGGTGGCGGTCGTCGGGTTCGCGAGGAGGCTCGCGGCTGTGGGTCTCTTCACGGCAGCGTCTTGCAGCGGCGAACTCGGGCGCTGCGTGCGGTGGAAGGTCGGCGACGAAGTGCAGGGAGAGGAAGGAGAAGAGGGTGATGGTGTAGATGGCGGCGAGATGGTGGCTCGGGTGACTTGGTGGCGGCGGCGGAAAGAGAAAGAAAGAGAGAAGGGAGGAGGTGACTTGGCAGCCGGTGGAAGGTGTGTTGTTGTTGTTGTTTTTTTTCCTTTTTTTTTTTTCTGGTATGGGTGTTGTCGTTTGGGTGTATTGGGTTTTGCAAAACAACGAAGGGGAGAACTGGGTTATGAGGTTTGCAGAGGAAGAGGAGATGAGTGATGGTGTGGTATACGGGCAGAAGACATGCAGACTGGTGAAGCACGAGCAAGACACTAGTGAGGCACGGGTAGCAAAATCTGCTCACAGGCTTCACAGAGATTGGCAGCTGCAACTCAACACTATGCAGCATGTGAAGCGGGTTCTGTCCGGACCAGAAAATAGCTAATGTACCCCCCTTGACTTTATTTCTGGTCCGATAACTCGGGGATAAACCTTACTTTTCTGAAGATTCCTGGACCCAAAAAATTTCAACTTTGGTCCGAAAAATTCCGAACGTGGGACAGGGTTCGGTTTCGGAATCCGATGCATAAATTACCATAAATTAATTACCCAAGATTAATTTTAATGGTAAATAACTGTAAAATAAATTTTTACGGTACCGGTAAAAACGCGAAAATTACCCGGGTTGTTACAGCCTACCCACCTTAAAAGAATTTCGTCCCCGAAATTCACTCTGATGCTGAAAATAGGTGCGGATACTGAGAACGCATGTGCTCCTCGACTTCCCATGTAGACTCGTTCGTAGAGTGCTTGTTCCACTTAACCTTTACCATCGGTATGATTCGGTTTCTCAATTGTCTGACCTCTCGAGCAAGAATCTGTTCTGGCAATTCTGTATACGTAAGATCCTTTGCGACCTCAACATCTGCTGTAGTAACCACGTGACTCGGGTCTGATCTGTACCTCCACAACATGGAAACATGGAACACATCATGAATCCGTGATAACTCCTCTGGTAAAGATAATCTGTACGCCAAGGGTCCAACCCTTTCCACGATCTCACACGGCCCGATGTACCTGGGACTCAGCTTCCCTCTTTTCTCGAATCTGATAACACCCTTCCAAGGCGCAACTCGGAGGAAAACTTTTTCTCCCACCTGGTACTCCATCTCACGACAATGTTTATCAGCATAACTCTGCTTAACTACCCGAATCTTATCAACGGTCTGCTTAACCAAATCTGGACCCACAATCAAACGAAGACCTTCTTCATCCCAACAAAATGGACTTCGGCACTTCCTTCCGTAAAGAGCTTCAAACGGTGGCATGCCGATGCTGGAATGAAACCTGTTGTTATAGGCGAACTCCGCTAAAGACAAATACACCCCAATTCTAAAATTATTTACTCTTATAATAATTTTTCAAAGGAAATTCATATTATAATTACATTTTCTCAAAATAATGTTAGTCATATCATTTTATTTTTTTCCAGTAAAACATATTCATATACTTTATATATATATATTTCCAAAATACTATAACTAATACTTACCATATTATTATTAAAATAACCATAACATAATTACCTTAATTTTCCAAAATAATATGTCTAAGTAATTATTTTCCATAACATAAGTCGTGTACCGTCCGACCCAGAAAATAACTGATATACCTCCTTAGTTATATTTCTGGTCTGTTCCGCCGCGGTTAACCTGATTTTTTCTGAGGATTCCGGGACCCAAAAAATACCAACTTTGGTCCGTAAAATCCACGGAAAAATCCCGAGCGTGGGAAAAACCTCGATTTTGAAAAACGATGCCCGATTTACCTTGAATTAATTACCCAAGATTAAATTCAAAGGTAAATCACTGTATAACGACTTTTACAATCCCGGTAAAAATCCAAATTTTTACCTAGGCTGTTACATTCTACCCACCTTAAAATGAATTTTGTCCTCGAAATTCCCTGTCGTATCTGTGGGTCCTACCACAATAAGCTTCTGGTATACTCTTCTAGCTGTCCGAACTCAACACGATATCCCGTTTATACCCTTATGCGTCTCTGGCTCCCTTATAAAAACCAAACCTCAAAACCTGCAAACTTACTCTCTGCCATGGATTCTCCCATAAGAACTGGGACGACTTCTGACTCAGAGGAGCTGAGCTATACCGGTGGTGTTAATCCCTTCATGACAGACTCCGATGAAGAACCTCCGAAGAAACGCTTCAAGACGAACATCATCGGTCTCAAAGAACATATGGTCGTCTCTAGAAGATGGCGAAAGAAACCTGTCGACAAGGAGGAGCCTTCCGGTCGCAAGGATGTTGATGATAGGAAGGGCAAGGCAACTGCTCCCAGCGATACCCCACTGCAAACACTGACGCAACTGAACATTTCACTGAAGAAGGTCAGCTAGGCGGTGATGCAGATCGAACTGGCGTGTACGGGACTCTCCGCTCAGATCGAGAACATACAAAAACTTGTAAAAGATCTAGAGAAGCAAGTAACCCCATAGGGTACTTCTTCTCTATTGTAAAACGTTATGAAAAAAATAAATAAACAAGCTTTTTCCTTTATAAAACAAATCTCTCTTTATAATATAAAAACTTATGTTAAATAGAAAAACAAAACATTTAAAAGCAAAAGAAAACCAATAAGAAGGAAATAAAATCAAACATAAGAAAGTTAAAACAAAACAAAATTTGTTTTTCATGTTCAGCGTTCTAGATCGGTAGTATAGGTCCTCGAACCAGAGAAACGCAACTCGCATAACTAACGGAGATGTGAGTTCTTCTTGTGAAAAGACGTATGTTAACTCGCAAGGTGATGATCACGTGAACGTCCTGTGTCCCTCGAAAGAAATGATATCCACCTGTCCACAAGCCAAAAACGTCTTCCAGATATCGTATCCCTCCATGATGTCCAAACAGGTGTAACCTTGTCGTACATGCACTCTACCTGAGGTATGGTCCCATCAATCTAGCCACAGCGGTCACGGATGCATGTGATAAAAGATGCAGGAAAAAGCCATAGAAAGAATAAAGCAAGGTAGCCAAACGTGAAAGAAAACGTAAGATGAAAACGAGTTGAAAAACACTTGCGTTTGCACCCCCTAAAACATTTAAAGTGACGAAGCAAAATTTCAAATCCTAGCAAAATTTCCAAAAAGCAAAATTTTGAAGAGCGTAAACGGCTTGGAGTTTTGTGAAAAGAATCTGCTTTCCCTATCCCCGAAAAATATTTTATTTAATTTTCTTTTTCTTTACCTTCTTTTCTTTTCTTTTTTTTTACTGTTTCTTTTTTCTTTTTTTTTTCGGGAACAAGTGGGGTCTATATTTTGAAAAAAAAACGGTAACCATACTCCCCCAAGAGTATAAAAGACAGTGTGGTGAGAGGCAGATCATCAAAAGCAATTTGAAAGTGAGTTAAAATTAAACACAAAACACAATAAAAAAAAAAACACATAACTCGCCCAGACAGAATGCCTGCTCCATCATCTGTCTTCTTCGTCGAGGGTGCCTCCCTCGGAAGAAGAAACCGGTTGGCCTACATCCTGATCAACGAACGTCCAGAGGAACTACCGAGCGAGCTCGGCAGGATGCCCCGTCTGGTCTTTGTCGACGAACTCTACTCCTCCAGCTTCTTCGTCACTCCCATGGAAGAGACGTTCTTCCTAGAGGACCCAAGCACCCTGAGGACCTCCTTCTACGGCTCGGCCAATTCCGTCATGTCTTTCATTTCTGAAAGACTTCAGGAATTCAACCTAGAGCCCACTTGCCAATTCCTGGACCAAGGCACCTACTACCAGCTCTCGATGACTGCCCAGAGCATGCCCAGAGTATCTTGGTTACCTCCAACTTGGCCAAAGGCCCGTCTACTGGTGTGGAACTGCAGAGGAATCGCTAGGTGTTCCCAGGAGTTCGCGCGTACCTTGAGGGATCTGAAGAACCAATACAAGCCCAACATGGTTCTGCTCACGGAGACCCAGTGGTAGCCTGAAGACAATCACGGTGTCATCCCACTTCAGTTCCCTCCAGCAAACCGGTTCGAGCTTCCTGGCCAGAACAACACGGGCGGTATGTGGTTCTCGTGGAACGATAGCATCAGGGTCAACATTACCAATGACCCTAATAGCTTCAGGGTCAACGTTGTACCAAGGAGATAAATAATTTTTAATAATAATATAATAGTATTATTAGTAATATTAATAATAATTATGTTTCTGCATGTTTATGGCATCAATTACCTCTTATGTGTATGTTCTGTGGCAAGCTGGCGTCCCTCGACTAGATCCATCATGTACTAACTAAATGATATAAATGCAATATAGTAAACATATGGAGCAAGCTATGAACAGCAAACAAGCACAACAAACACCAAGGACCTACCACCCGCTCCGCTACCAAAATGAGACGACCTGACCTCTAATTACCCGACTCACAGTATTTACCGGACAACAGTGCCGACACGTGGCACAAACAATGTAAATATCAGAAATAACGGCCCAACGACCCAACATTAAATACACGTCACCCGATCTCGGGGACATCGACACATAAATCCGGCCCATCGACCCAATATCAAAAACACGTCACCCGAGCCCGGGGACCCAAAATTTAGCACACCGGAAGCAATTTTAATCTCAATATCAACATGTGCAAAACCTGATGCAATCTAATGGATCCGAGTCCTGTCCGAGGGATAACGCCACAGCCTGTATGGAATGCATCATACCTGAACCACAAATAACTCAACCTACGGGATGAAAGCCCGCAGGTGAGGGGTGAGTCCGAAGTGCTCACCAACCATGGATAGACAATCAATATGCAACACTATAAAATACTCAAGGTCGAAAACAGGCATAACAGCCAAAATATACCAATCCAAAGGACTCGACCCAAAACTAGTCCAAGACCAAAAGGACTTAAACAAAAATCCAATTCCCCATTTTATCTTTTCGGGCCCCATCACGGATAAGCTAGGGTCATACCAGGTTATCAACCTGTTCCTGCTGCCAGATCAAAAAGAACCCATGATCAACATCCCAATAACAAATCTCAGGGATCAACATCCCAATCAAACCGGCATCAACATGCCCATCACAAGTAACCCAAATCATGGCCACCACAAAACAGTCTCAAACCATCCGGTCGTACCTCTACTTACCACGTGACAATTATATCATCATCATCCAAAAACCAAATCTCAGGGATCAACATCCCTAACCAAAACACCGGGATAGACATCCCAATCCAAAACCAAGGATCGACATCCTTATCACATTTTATTATTTAATCCATTATTCTTTATACCAAAAAGACACAGGGATAAGCATCCCAAAACTCAATGCACGGGGATAAACATCCCAAAATCAATCAAGGTACTGGGATAAACATCCCGAAACAAACCACAACAAATGCAACACTCAACAGTGCAACAATCATCAAACACAACAACCGAGTAATATAGGCAAATATCAAAGGAAATCTGTCCTCACCTTAGCCGATTATCAGTTACGGAATCTCAACAGGTTCCCAAAGTCAGTTCCTCGGAATACTGCCCAATATCAAAACCTATACAACAAAACAACACACTCATATAAATGCACATAATTGGTATGCTATGATGTCATAAATTGTAAATTAAACCCCCCCTCGGTTTTACGTCATCATCTCCATAAAATTATTATACTTGTCAAAATATAATTACCAAATATTATTATTTTATATTTCAAAAAGGTATTATTATATGTACTTAGTGAAATATTCCCCAGAATATACAATACCATATTTATTTCCAAAATATTTTCATAGTATATATACCCCTTTTCTAAAATTATTTACTCTTATAATAATTTTTCAAAGGAAATTCATATTATAATTATATTTTTTCAAAATAATGTTAGTGATATCATTTTATTTTTTTCCAGTAAAACATATTCATATACTTTATATATATATATATATATTTCCAAAATACTATAACTCATACTTACCATATTATTATTAAAGTAACCATAACATAATTACCTTAATTTTCCAAAATAATATGTCTAAGTAATTATTTTCCAAAACTTAACCATATACTAGGTATACCAAAATAATTATTTCCAGAAAATATAATTTATATAAGCTATTTTTTTCCAGGATTATGTATTTTATTATATATATATATTCCTCTTTTTCCAGATTTTATTTTTTTATTATTTTCGGACTGGGCCAAATAGTGCCAGCCCTGACCCTTGCACAGTGCCAAGCCCAGACCCCAAGCAGAAGCCCAGGCACAGGCCCACGTAATAGGCCCAGCTGCACATCAGCCCACTCAGCTCCAAAACCCAAGTTCCAAAACCCAACCCAGGCCTCGACCCGACTCGCAGAAACGGGTCAAGCTCGACCCATCCGAATCGTCTTCAACCTGCGGGCGGGTCTGCTCACCTGCAAATGATGGCGGCGCGGCGTGACGCACGCGGAGCAAAGACAGCAACGAGCGGGAGGAAACGCGACGAAGAGAGGCGCGGCGACGAGAGGGGCGGCGACGAGAGGGACGGCGACTCATCGGATTCCACTCCACAGATCGGCGGCGAGAAGAGCAAGGGGATGGCGTCGTCGGTGGTTACTCGTCGCCGGCGTGCTGCAGCGAGGAGGAGAGCAGGGAGGAAAGCGGGTCGTTTGCCAGGTTGTCTCGTCCGGCTGGCTGCTCTGCTGGCTTGGCGGCAGAGGGAGCGGTGGCTTCGGCCGGCGGTATGGATTGGGTTCACGCGAGGAGGACGAAAAGCGAGACAGGAGGAGCACGAGGGAGGCGAGCTTCACTGGTGCTGCACGTGGCGGAGGAAAGGAAGGAAGGAGGAGATGGTGACGAGGTGGTAAGGGCGGTGATGGTGGTGACTGGTGGTGGCGGCTCGGGTAAGGAAAAAGGAAGAAAAGAAAAGAAAAAAAGAGGAAAATGAGAGAGAGGGTGTGGTTGCGTGTGTGGGTTGTTTTTGTGTTTTTTTTTTACTGGTTAATTTGCAGAGAACTGGGCGATGGGTTTGTAGGCAGGAGAAGGATGTGATGATGATGGCATGCAGGGACACGAGCAAAGGAGATAGGTTTATGGAGAGAAAAGCAGGGTATCACGGGTATTTCAGGGATGGCAAGGCACGGGTCTCACAGGGATGAGGCGGCATCAACTCAATCATACAGGTAAGTCGTGTACCGTCCGACCCAGAAAATAACTGGTATACCTCCTTAGTTATATTTCTGGCCTGTTCCGTCGCAGTTAACCTAATTTTTCTGAGGATTCCGGGACCCGAAAAATACCAACTTTGGTCCATAAAATCCACGGAAAAATTCCGAGCGCGGGAAAAACCTCGGTTTCGAAAAACGATGCCCGATTTACCTTGAATTAATTACCCAAGATTAAATTCAAAGGTAAATCACTGTATAACGACTTTTACAGTCCTGGTAAAAATCCAAATTTTTACCAGGGTTGTTACACGAGCTGACGACAATCACAAGGTACCTGATGCCTATGGGAATACCACTCTTGTTGGCCTACCATGTTCATCTTTTATCCCAAAGGATGCTTCTCTAAACTGGCTCCATAACTGTGCATTCGGTGTTCTCAAGAGCCCCATGCCGCTAGGAGTAGTATCAGAGTTACTCTACAATACTGATTCTGAGGTGAGTAGGATTATACCGTTGGGAGGTGTATCCTTCTTAGTCCAATTCAACTCAGCCGAAAAGAGGGATGCCTTGATCAATAGAAGGGTCGATGTTATCTCAAAAAGTTTGGAAATTTTCAAACCATGGAAAGAAGGTGACTCTGCCTTCAACAGGCTCTACTGGTTATTGGTAAAGGGCGTCCCACCACACGTCTAGACTGAGGATTTTTTTCGGGTGATAGTGTCTTGCGTTGGTACTATGGTGGACTGGAGCTCTCAGTCTAGTTCTAGAACAAGAATGGATGTAGCAGAGATCCTCATACTAACAGACAAAAACGCTTTCATCAACAAGGTATTGTCTGTCAAAATTGGCGAGGCAAATTACGAAGTAGCTTTGTTTGAATCTCAGTTCGACCCTTTAGATTGGAGTTGGCCAAATCTGGGTCAAAAACTGAAAAGCTTTGAAGATAATTCCAGCCAAGATGTTGCAGACACCTCCAGCAAGCCGGATAACTCACCGGTGCAACAATCTTCCGGAGGTGACCCTTTGATATTGGCAGCATGCCCCCTGTCCGAGGATTCCCGTAACGACTCGACTAGTTCCGAGGACCCGTTTCTGCTGCGACCAATCATAGAAAGAACCAACAAGGAATCCGAGACGTCAAACATGTCAGTAAGTCCCCTCTCCCCTAATTCTATCCCCTCGGAACTATCTGCATGCGTGAGTATATCGACATCCCTTGACCCCAATATATCTCCTGTCACTATTAACCTTTCTCCACCTTTCCCTATACCAAGCTGTCAAGCCATGGGCCAAAATTGCACCACTGCACCCTCACCTCAATACCCCACAGAAGTGATCTTGAATGACAATCCTGGGCCTAGTGAGAACTATCCAAGCCCATTGCCGATTGTACCCTACCCCAATACCCAACCCATGCCTACCACCCCAGATAAAAGCCCAAATCAGTTAATATTTAATCCTTTTGAAGGCTTGGCTTCCTCGAACTCTCACAGAACTGTTAGTCCCTTATCTATATCCAGCTGGAGTGGTTCGTGGCCTTCGTCACCTAGCATCAACAACTACTAGTCCCTACAGCCGGAAGTTGAAAAGAAAGTGATGGAGGTCTTGCAAAGGATGAATGGAGAGAGACATAACAAAACGAAATACATAACCAAGACAGGCAGTATGGTCTCAACACCAGAGAGTCGTCAATTGGAGTCGGATTCAGGGATAAGGAGGATGAATAAAAAGGCGAGTAAGGCAAAGGAGGGCTTAGAAGTGGTACAAGTCTCTTTTAGTGCCATGGAAGCCGAGGAAACTACCCACATAGGTGACTGTATTGGATGGGACAAATCGAATTGTAGCCGAGACACTAATATGCTGGTGGAAGGGATGATAGTAGAAGAAGCCTTTGACTGGGCAAGATCACGGGCCGATGCCTGAGACCTCTTCCCTGCCTAAGTGATATCAACTCTCATTATGTGTAATGTCTTGTCTTGGAATGTTAGAGGTGCTTACTCCCGCGACAAACAGATGCAGGTACACGATTACATTCAGAGTTTGTATATCAACTTGGCCTTTTTATGCGAAACCAAATACACTAGGATGGACCTGTTTATTTGTCATAAATTATGAGGGCCTGGTGGTATTGATTTTGCTACAGTCGACTCGAATGGTCGGGCTGGTGGAATGTTTTTGATATGGGAAACTAATTTTTTCAAAGTGGTAAAAGTGAAGCGTGGTGCACACTGGATTATAGCGGAAGCTATAATTCTGAAACTGAACAAGTGTGTCACTATATGCGGAGTCTATGGGGGATCATCAACTGAATCCAGAATTCAGATGTTTGCGGAGCTCGTTTCTTTGAAAGCCTCTTTTAGCTCACCATGGCTCGTTTGTGGTGACTTCAACGAGACCCTTAAAATTTCTGATAGGAAAAGTAGACGGATATGCAGAAGGGGTGCTGATGCTTTCCATAGTTTTATTCAAGGGCTAAATTTAATTGAATTCACCCTGACAGACCGTGTTTTCATGTGGGGTAACTCTTTTTCAGCTAGTAAGATTGACAGAGTATTTGCTGAAGGGGAGTGGAGTTTGTGGTTTCCTGGGCTGCATCTGACATCAGGAAGCAAGAAGAAATCTGACCACTGCCCCCTATTCCTATCTCAGGGCATCCGAGTTGTAGGGAAGAGACCTTTCAGATTTATTGATGCATGGTGGCAGGTCCCTAAATTTAAAAATATTATTTCAGAGAAGTGGAAGGATTCATCCAAGGCTTTCCCTAGGAGATTTAATCTTTTGAAGAAACTGAGCATGTTAAGGCGTCTAGTTTCCACCTGGAATCGTGAAAAATTTGGAAACCTCACACAATGTGTTAACAATCTACAATCCAAAGTGGATGAGTGGGACAAGGAAAATGACAACAGAGACCTAACAGTTGTGGAAAGAGAGTTATGGTGCAATTTGAAAGCTGATCTGGACGTGAAAATAAAACAACAAGAGTCCCTGTGGCGGCAAAAATCCCGAATAAGCTGGTGTAAATTGGGGAACTGTAACACCAGATTTTTCCACCTCTCAGCATGTATTAGGGGGAGAAAAAATAGACTAGACCAGATTCAAAATGGCAACAGACTAATTGATGACCCCGTGGAGCTGAAAACTGAGTGTAGGATTTTTTTTGCAAAAATATATAGCAGACGCCAGGGACATCGACCCTCCATTGGCTCTCTTCAATTCCGACAATTAAGTGCCGATTCTGCTGCTGAGTTGCAAAAACCATTTTCAATAGATGAACTAAAGGAGGCGATTTGGATGTGTGGCAGTTCGAAGGTGCCCGGACCCGACGGATTCAACTTCTCTTTCTATAAGAGATGTTGGAACCTTCTTAAGTCCGATTTGTTCGACATGGTGGTGCAGTTTTGGGAAAATGGAAGATTGCCAAAAGGGTCCAACACAGCTTACATGATGTTAATTGCAAAAAAGAATGGCGCTGTTTACTTGGACGAATACAGGCCTATCACTCTTTTGAATGGCCTATATAAGATTGTCTCCAAATTACTATCACTCAGATTGGAAAAAGTGATGCCCGAGTTGATTGGAAGCCAACAATCCGCCTTCATTGAAGGCAGAAACATAATGGATGGTGCCTTTCTTGCCAATGAAATCGTGTCCGAATTGAAGCGCACCCACAGAGAGACTATTGTTTGGAAGATTGACTTCAAAAAGGCTTTTGACTCGGTGGATTGGGACTATCTTATGCAGGTTATGGAGAGAATGGGGTTCGGAGATAAATGGAGAAAGTGGATTTTTGAATGTATATCATCATCATCAGTTTCTATTTTAGTTAATGGCTCGCCATGTTTTAGTTAGTGGCTCGCCATCATGTGAGTTTCATACTGAGAGGGGACTCAAGCAAGGTGACCCCTTGTCACCTTTCTTATTTAACATTGCCCCAGAAGGATTATCATGTATTTTGAGAAGGGCTAGCAGCCTTAATTTAATAAGTGAAATAACAGTTCAGAATGTCCAGTGTTGGTCCTTCAATATGCAGACGACACGCTCCTATTCTCTCCTCCTGACTCGCAGTACCTATTAAATCTTAAAAAGTGCCTCCGAGTTTTTGAAGTTTTATCTGGTCTAAGTATTAATTTCTCCAAGAGCAGTGTTCTGGGAATTTGCCTAAAACAGGAAAAGGTGAAGGATATTGCGGGCATGCTTCATAGCAAGGCAGAATGTTTTCTAATGAAGTACCTGGGCTATCCACTTGGAGCAAATATGAGAAAGGTAAGTGGCTGGAAACGATTCTGGACAAATTCTCACACAAACTAAAGGCTTGGAAAGGCAAATATCTCTCTTTGGGGGGAAAAGTGACACTTATAAAATCGGTACTAAGTGGTTACTACATGTCCTTGTTTCCGCTCCCTGTTTCGGTGGCAAAGAAAATAACACAGATCATGAGAAGTTTCTTATGGGGAGGTTCAGATGTGAAGAAGAAGGTATGTTTGGTTGCTTGGAGAAAAATTGCAACCCCAAAGGAGCTAGGTGGTATGGGAATTATCAACCTTCATATCATGAATCAATGCCTCCTTTTCAAACGAATTTGGAATTTTACAAAGGGTACTGATAAGGAGTGGAAAGTGTTGTTGTGGTAGGTCAAAACCCACATGGAGCCACCCAACAAGCAACTAATGTGGGTTTAATAATAAAAAAAGGAAGGTGCAAGTCCAGCAAGTCACACACGTGACTTTTGGTAAAACAAAATGAAAAAATGCCATTGTGTGGCATTTGAGACGAGCAGCAAAAAAAAAAAATAGAGAGGGCAGTGGTTTTCACCGAGAGAGGAAGAAAGGAAATGAGGGAGTTGTCCTCATGCTTGAAAGCCTTGATCGGATAGCAAACGGAGTCCGATTTGGATGAAATTTCAGTATGTTGTTCTCCTCTTCAAGCTCTACAAAGTGAATGGGGTTGATCATTGAGAAGCTTCATGTTTTTCGGGTATTGATGTGATACCCATTTGGTGAGACTTACCCACTTCTCCTCCAATTTGTTGCTTGTAATCCACTAGTTTAGTGATGAGCATGTTGCTATAGCCAAGATATGTTGATCTTGATGTTGCCTTTGATGTGTTAGCCTCTAGTTTTATCTAGGAAAGAACTTGTATTGTGAACCCATTATTATTTGTGATAGTGGAGATTAACGGACTTCGGTCCTGTGGTTTTTACCCCGCCTTGGGAGTTTTCCGCTTATATTCGGTGTTGTGGTTGTGTTGGTTTTGTTGCTAGCATTTATTGGCTTGGTTGTGGATATCTCATTTTGGTGGCACAAAGAGGGGAAATTAATTGACCGGGTTATTCTGTTGCGCATTTAATTCCGGTTGATTTTGTTGTTGTGTTGAATTGGTGTGTTTTTTCCCCAACAAACTGGTAGCAGAGCCAAGGTTCATTGTTTGTGGTTTCTTGTGCATATCAAAATGGAGGATAAAGCTAGCTTGATAAAACTCACTTCATCGAATTACTGTGTGTGGAAGATGTATATGGAGGATCATTTGTATTGCAATGATTTGTTTAGGCCTATTGAGTGTGAGGGCCAAAAAGCTGCAAGTACAAGTGACAAGGAGTGGAACTCTTTGAATAGGAAAACAATTGCTAATATCCGTAAGTGGATTGATGTAAGTGTGGTTCATCATGTTAGTCAGATCACAGATGCTTATGAGTTGTGGAAGAAGCTGGAAGATTTGTTTGAGAAGCAGAGTGCGTAGAATAAGGCCTTTTTTATTAAAAGGCTTGTGAACCTGAAGTATTCAGATGGGCATGATATGTCAGAGCACTTAAACAACTTCCAAGGAATCTTAAACCACTTGACTACTTTGGGGATAAATCTAGATGATGAAGTGCAAGCATTGATTTTGTTGAGTTCTTTGCCAGACAGTTGAGAGACTTTGACAGCATCTCTTAGCAATTCTGCTCGTGCTGTGGAGCTCACTTTAGATGCAGTGAAGGATACTGTGATGGATGAAGCTGCCAGGAGGAAGGAACTGGTGGTTAAGTCCACTGAGTCAGAGGCCCTTGTTACAGAGAATAGGGGGAGGAGCAAGAGCAGAAAGCCACAAGGAAGAAAACATTCCAAGTCTTGTGACAAGAAGAAAGAGTGGAAGCCTAGAGGAAATTCCAAATTCAGAAGTGAGATTAGATGCTATTATTGTGATAAGCCGGGACATATCCAAAGAGAGTGTAGAAGCTTCAAGAGAGATCAAGAAAAGGAAGAAAGCAAGAAGGTTGCCAAAGAAGATCCAAGTGTAGTGGCAATTGATTCCGAAGATGATTCCTTCCTTCTATATGAGGAGGAGAGCAATAATGTTGCACAACAAGAATATACATGGGTTTTAGACAGTGGTGCTTCCCGACATGTCACACCTTGTAGAGAGTTCTTTAGTACCTACAAGAGTGGTGAATTTGGCTCATTGAAGATGGGTAACAAGTCCTGTAATACCCCAGGTACACCCTGGAATATAGAGAAGTATTTACATGATGAGAGCCGGGTGTAGCTTGACTTTCCGGCACGTTCATGTAGGTTGGATACTATATTCGGGAGTTTGCGAGCGATGTTCATATTCTTGGTGTGAATGTTGGTCAGGGTTAGGTTATGGCTCGGTGATATGTGTTGGTGTTGGATTGAGATGAGATGATTAGCATAGGCTTGGCCTAATGCACACAAGTAGGTTCGTAGTGATCCGATGGCACGGTTGGCCTAGTTTGGTGTCCCGAGTGCTCGGCTTGTCTAATAGGCCAATAAAGGATGATGAATGATGGAGATGAGATTATTTGGTGTTATAAGTGCATTGGATGCACAATTGTTCAAGGAGTTATCAGTTGGCTCGATTTGGTGCGAAATGGTGCACAACCGGGCATTGGTGTGCCCGTCGGTGCACAATTGGGTACGATGAGGGTAAATGCGTAATTTGCCAAACCG
>JAKUCV010000475.1:3396-18477 GCA_028386065.3 Turnera subulata | reverse complement strand
TTTTTTTCCCTAAGCTGCCGCAGCCTCTTTTCTCTCCCTCTCTCCCACAATTTGCTCCCTGATTCTTCTCCCCCAAATCGTGGGTTAAACGGCTACAACCACAACCTTCCTTCCTTTCATTCCCTGTTTCCTTTTCGTTTCTTAAATCTTATCCTCTCAATTCCCTAAATCGCCACCATCTCTCTTCTTCTTCTTCGCTCTCGCGTCAGCATCACTGTTTCCTTTTTCCTCCATCGCGCCACCGCCGTCTGCACAATGAAGGACGCCACCGCCTTTGCTGCCGCTTGCATCGTCACTGCCACCGATATCAGGACGAAGGGAGAGGTTCGGAGACTCGTGGTGTCGGGTACTGGTGCTGGTGCGGAGAACTCGAGGTCTAGACTCGAGTGCATGCCACTGCCGTCGCCGGTTGCGGGTAAGTTGCCGTCGCCGTCGCCCTCCTCTTCCTTTCTCGTCTTTTGTTGCCATGACTTTTGTGTCGTTTTTGTTGTTTTCACTTTAAATGTAGGATTGGGGCTTCTGGGTCTAGGTTTTAGTTGTTTGTGTTGAAACTGGAGGGAAATGACTGGATAGAAATGGAAGATTTGTGGGTTTCTTTCCTTTTGTTTCGTTAGTACCTGTAAATCATGAATGAAAAATTGTTTAAACAGGTCAAGAAATCAAGGGAGAAAGACGGATTTGTTTTACTTAATTTGCAGATCGGTGGTGATTAGTGCTTAATATTTAAGAAATTTGTAATATTGCTGGCTGATTTGGTGGTATTTCTCAAACAAAAAGATTGCAATATTTAACCTATAAGTGTTTGACTTCAGCCTGTGATTGTTAAAATCAGAGGAGCAGCAGAAACCTGCAAGCAAAAAATCAAAATAATAAACAAACCAAGGTCAGAACACTGCTTGCATGCAATCCTTACATGTTTAGTTTGGCTGCTTTGATATGAGAATTTCTGCTTTTTCAAGAAACGGTTTATCCAAAACCCAGGTTTCAGATTTGCATGGCTAAAAATTTTATGCTTTATATAGCATCACACATTCATGGCAGCAATAAATCAAAGCGACTTTCAACTGCCCAGAACCAATATGCAGAAAAGGGACCTACACTTTTGTGGCAATTCATTGCCTTTGGCAGTTTCAAATGCATTGTCATGCATTCATTAACAGGTCATGGAAAAGGCTGGTGGCACAATGAACGGGTCACCAAGGGCTGGACTCTTTGTCTTCCTCAACACAAAATCTGAACAAATGTATAGTACAATTGTTGAATCGGCAATCAATTAATTGCAATGGTTTATAATGTAAACGTATATATTCACAAATATGCAGAAACCTTTTTAATCTGAGGCATTATTCTGAGCATTGGCCATTTAATTTTGATGGTCTTAAAGCATTTCAGTTACAAATTCTTAATTCTACAGTTAATGATTGCTTCAGCCATCTTCCACCGGCTTCATTAACATGCTGTCATACATGAAATGTTTGCAATTGGAAACTTGCTAAGGTCTAATGTCAGTTACATTCTAGTTTTGTATGAATGTGCATCATTATGTTGGTAATCAATGTGAAATGGAACCCCAAAAACTACAAATGGAAACTTGCCACGTGGCAGCTTCACAATTGCCAGGTGTCCTCACAATGTTGAGGTCTCTGCTTTAATATAATATAATAGATTGGGCTTGAATTGGTACCGGTCAACGAAACCATTTCAACCCTAACTTTGCCAACCCCGAAACCGCATCAAACATAACTACAACCCTACAAACAACGAAACCAATAAGGACATACATACCATATACCTAGGAAGCTTGCGAAGGAAAAGGAATTATAATAACTGGGCCATGTTGGCGACGAGGGCACAAAGAGTCCATAGCGTCACCTACCCTCCAATTCCATTTCCTTCATCTTCCATACCAGAGGACCTAAAAGGAACAGGGCCAATTAAGGACCGATTAAGAAAGCTACAAAGAGCAGACAAAATAGCAACAAAGTAGGCACTATAATGACCAATCAACAGGATGAGGAGACCTTGAAGCGCCCCGACCCGTATTTACCATACTGGATAAACACGTGCCGAAACTATTCTTAATAACAGCTCAAGCAGTCCATCGCAGTAAAATATTACACAGTAAGTTCAAATACAACAACATCCAGTATACTACAACTGTCACCTATACCCGGGGACCATTATTCAATCTACACACTTTACACAACAGCAGTAGCATAATCCAGAATAAACATCATCATAAGCAACATAGAAGGTAGCAACACAGCAACATATATAGCACAGCAACGGAAGACTTAAATGCACATGCCGCGGAGGTATGGATCCGGAGTCAGGTGGAGAAGAAAGCAGCAGCCATCGAACGTCGTACCTGAACTACGAAGCAACTAAACCTACGGGATGAAACCCCACAGGCGAGGGGTGAGTCTGAAGTGCTCACCGACGAAGGATAAACAGAAATATATAATCAACCGTAATACTTTCGAAGTAAACACAGACAAACACAACACAAGAAATCTACCATAACACAACTGAGCCAAGACCAAAAGAATGCTTATTATTATTATTACCAATTTTATCTTTCGGGCCCCGTCACTGGACGAGCTAGGGTCGTACCTGGTTATTAACTAATTCCGGATGCCAGGCCAAATCACAATCCGGGATCAACATTCCAATCACAACCAATTCGGGATCAACATCCCAATAACAACAAATCCCGGATCAACATCCCAATAACAACATCATCCGGGATCAACATCCCCAACAACCAACCAAACCAGCCATGACACCACAGAACTAGCTTCTAACCATCTAGTCGTACCACTACTTTCCACATGACAATTATATCATCATCTCCAATTCAGTCCAGTTTCATTACTCTATCCTCAATTATCCAACTTTCCATTATTTCAGGTTATTCCACATACCAAACCAACAACAGACTTATAACGTCAATTAATCACAGTTAACAGTTCAGCATTGTTTCCCCACAATATCCACAAGTCTAAACACAATCCAACTTCAGCATCAACAATTTCCATAGCACTCAAATAACAGTCAATAATCATTTCAGCAGTTCAATCAAACAACAAAAAAAACACACACAGTATACGGGCACATATCCATGGTTATCCATCCTCACCTTAGCCGATTATCAGTTTTGGAAATGTCCAACAGACTCCAACTCCGGTTCCTCAGGTATCTGCTCGTTATCAACTCCTATATCAACCAAATAATATGCATACATAAGTGATATGCAAATGTCATGCTACTACTGTATACCGAAAAATAAATACTATCTCGTCTCGGTTCTTCCCCAGGTTATTTCTCTATTATCATCATCATCCACCATTTATTTCCAGTGTCAGAATACTATACTATACTTATACCTATACCCAGATATTATTCCGGTATTTTATTACCTTGATAATACCATTTCCAAAATTTATTCTTCAAAATAATTATTATCCCATATATAGTATATTTTCCCCAAAAATATTATTTCCTACCAATTATTTTTATTTTCCAAGTTATTCCAGTGTCAAAATTATTTTCCTTCCCAGAATTATTATTTTTCCAGATTACATTCTCTGCAGAGGAAAAATGCAGAGGGGAAGAGTTGAACTGACTATGTGTGCATGCAGAGGCAGAAGGAGAAAAAAAAACACAGGTGATGGTCATGCCAACTGGTGATGCACGGGCAGGACACTGATGAAGCACGGGTGGCACAATCCACTCACAAGCTTCACAGTGGGTGGCGGCTGCCTCGTTCCTTTGCAGCTTGTGAGGGATGTCCCGTTCGGACCAGAAAATAACTAATGTACCCCCTTGACTTTATTTCTGGCCCGATAACTCGGGGTTAAACCTGACTGTTCTGAAGATTCCTGGACCCGAAAAATTCCAACTTGGTCCGAAAAATCCGCAGAAAAATCCTGAGTATGGGACAGGGCTTGGTTTCGGAATCCGATGCACGAATTACCATAAATTAATTACTCAAGATTAGTTTTAATGGTAAATAACTGTAAAATAAATTTTACAATATCGGTAAAAACGTAAAAATTACTCGGGCTGTTACAGCCTACCCACCTTAAAAGAATTTCGTCCCTGAAATTCACTCCGGTGCTGAAAACAGGTGCGGATACTGAGAACGCATGTGCTCCTCAACTTCCTACGTGGACTCGTTCGCGGAGTGCTTGCTCCACTTAACCTTTACCATAGGAATGACTCGGTTCCTCAACTGTCTCACCTCTCGGGCAAGGATCTGCTCTGGCAACTCTGTATATGTAAGATCCTCTATGACCTCAACATCTGCTGTAGTAACCACATGACTCGGATTAGATCTGTACCTCCTCAACATGGAAACATGAAACACATCATGAAGCCGGGACAACTCCTCTGGTAAAGATAATCTGTACGCCAAGGGTCCAACCCTTTCCACGATCTCATATGGTCCGATGTACCTGGGACTCAGCTTCCCTCTTTTCCCGAATCTGATAACGCCCTTCCAAGGTGCAACTCGGAGGAAAACTCTTTCTCCCACTCGGTACTCCATTTCACGACGATGCTTATCAGCATAACTCTTCTGTCGGTCCTGTGCTGCTCTCATACTCTGCTTAACTACCTGAATCTTGTCAACTGTCTGCTTAACCAAATCTGGTCCCACAATCAAACGGAGACCTTCTTCATCCCAACATACTGGACTCCGGCATTTCCTTCCGTAAAGAGCTTCAAACGGTGGCATGCCAATGCTGGAATGAAAACTGTTGTTGTAGGCGAACTCCACTAAAGACAAATATTGATCCCAACTCCCACTGAAATTAAGAGCACAAGCCCTTAACATGTCCTCCAGTGTCTGAATAGTCCTCTCTGACTGTCCGTCAGTCTGGGGATGAAATGCAGTACTAAAACTCAGCTTCGTTCCCAAAGCTGCTTGCAGACTCTTCCAGAACCGTGATGTAAATCTCGGATCTCTGTCTGAGACTATGGACTTAGGAATCCCATGTAGTCTCACAATCTCTGCAACATACTGTTTCGCCAACTTATCCAGAGTATCTGTCTGTCGGATGGGAAGGAAATGAGGTGATTTTGTAAGTCGATCAACGATAACCCAGATGGCATCATGCTGTCCCCGGGTCATCGGTAATCCAACCACAAAATCCATAGTGATCATCTCCCACTTCCACTCTGGCACTGTCAAGGATCTCATCTTTCCTGCTGGAGCCTGATGCTCGACTTTCACTTGCTGACAAGTGATACACTTAGCCACATACTCGGCTAAATCTTTCTTCATACGCGGCCACCAGAAATGACTCCTCAAATTCTGATACATCTTGGTGCTTCCAGGGTGCATAGCATACAGCGTCATATGTCCTTCTTCCAAAATCTGACTGTGCAGGTCACCAACACTGGGTACACATAGACGTTTTCCCAGCATCAATGCACTATCCTCAGCTATTCGAAACTTGTCTTCTTTTCCACTACGGACCGCTTCCTTCAGCTTGATCAAGTTGGGATCCCCATCTTGTAGTTCCGCAATCCAGCCTCTTAGGTTAGGCTTGACTTCAATATGGGTCAACAAGGCACCTGTCTCATCGACTGACAGTTCAACTCCCATCTTCCTTAACTCGATAAGTGAGCATATCGAGTAGGTCGTGGAAGCATCTTCTGGTTGTCTCCGGCTCAAAGCATCTGCTACAACATTAGCTTTTTTAGGGTGATACTCAATAGTACAATCATAATCATTCAGCAACTCAACCCAACGTCTTTGTCACAGGTTAAGTTCCTTCTGAGTCATGATGTACTTGAGACTCTTATGATCTGTGAAGATCCGACATCTCTCTCCAAACAGATAATGTCCCCAAATCTTCAAAGCAAGGATCACTGCAGCCATCTCTAGATCATGTGTCGGGTAGTTCTTCTCATGTGGTCTCAATTGTCTCAAAGCATAGGCAATCACTCGGCCTTCTTGCATCAGAACTGCTCCCAAACCAAGACCTGAATCATCGCAAAACAGCACGTACTCCACTCCTGGCTTAGGTACTGTCAAGACTGGTGCTGATGTCAACTTCTTCTTCAGTTCATCAAAACTCTTTTGGCAGGCATCACTCCATACAAAGGCTTGATCTTTCCTCAATAGCTTGGTCATAGAACTGGCTATCAAGGAAAAACCCTCGATGAATCTCATGTAATATCCTGCAAGGCCAAGAAAACTTCTGACTTCGGGCACCGTCTTGGGCGGCTCCCACTCTATAACGACTTTCACTTTGGCAGGGTCAACCTTAATCCCATCCCCGGATACAACATGTCCAAGGAATGTAACTTCCTCAAGCCAAAACTCGCACTTGCTGAACTTGGCATACAACTCTTTCTCTCGCAGCTTCTGTAGTACTACCCTCAGGTGCTCTTCATGTTCTTCCCTGCTCTTGGAGTATATCAGAATATCATCGATGAAGACTACCACAAACTTGTCCAAGAACTCGTTCAAGACCAAGTGCATCAAGCACATGAAAACTGCAGGTGCATTGGTCAAACCGAAAGAAACCACTATGAACTCAAAATGTCCATACCGAGTACGGAAGGCTGTCTTCGGTATGTCCTTCTCTGCAATCTTGACCTGATGGTAGCCAGATCGAAGATCTATCTTGGAAAATACGGTAACTCCCTGTAGCTGATCAAAAAGGTCATCAATCCTGGAAAGCAGGTACTTGTTCTTCACTGTCACTTTGTTCAGCTGTCTGTAGTCCACACACAACCGCAAACTTCCATCCTTCTTCTTAAAAAACAACACTGGTGATCCCCAGGGTGATGTACTAGGCCTGATAAATCCCTTCTCAAGCAGCTCATCTAGCTGCTTCTTCAACTCCTGGAGTTCTGTCGGTGCCATTCGATATGGTGCCATCGAGATATGTGTCACTCATGGCAACAAATCGATGGTGTACTCAACTTCCCTGTCAGGTGGCAACCCTGGCAGATCCTCTGGAAACACATCTGGAAACTACCTTACAACTGTGATGTCCCCCAAAACCGGATTCTGAACTGCTTCACCCATGACATGGGTCAGTAAGGACTCAACGGCTTCATCCCAATATCCTGATTAGCAGAGATACTACATGTAGTAGCAGCTCTCCCAATACCTGTCAACAAAACCTTTCGCCGACCATCGGATGTCAACAACACTTCTTTGGTTCGACAGTTCACCATAGCACTATTCTTGGACAACCAATCCATCCCCAAGATGAGATCGAAACCTCCTATATTCATCACAACCAACCGTGCAAGAAAAACCTTGCTATCGTACGAAAGCGAAACGTCTCTGCACACATGGGTTAACCTGACCACTATACCCGCAGGTAACCTAACCCTCATCGGACAAGTTAAACTCTCTCCCGTACAGTTATGTAGTATTGCAAAGCTTTGCGCAACAAATAAATGCGTAGCACCAGGATCAATCAAAGTATAAGCAGTACTACCAAAGACTGTAAAAGTACCTGCTATAACATCGGTATTCTCTGGATCCTCATCAACGGTGATCACAAATGCTCTCGGCACTGTTGCACTCTGATTCATGTCTGACTGGGTCCTAGCAGGAACAGCTCCACGTCCTCGGCCGAGGCCAACTCCAGAACCACTAGGTACACTGGCAACTGAAGCTTGCACCGTCTGAACAGGTGCCGTACCTCCAGACCTTCCCAACTTGGGACAAGCATACCGGTAGTGCCTAACTTCGTTACACTCATAACACCTCACCTGAGACAGAGGAGGTCTCGGGCGAGCATTCCAAGATGAAGTCCCTCCAGACTGAGTCCAAGAACTGCCTCGGTTGTTGTAGTTGTTATTATTCCATCCACGTCCCTGACTCCCTGGGATGAACCGGCTCTGTCCATATCCTGACCGGTTCGCTGGTGTCTGGAACCTCTTGTTCTGTCCTCCAGAACTCTGTGCAGCATGCCTCTTACGGATCTCTTGTTGCTCCCTCTCATTGCCCAACCAGATAATCTCGGCTCTCAGGGCTTCTGTCAGCATGTCCTGGTAAGTCTCATAGACCTTGCACTCCATGACTGTCTGGATGTCAGATCGAAGACCATCCCAGAAATGTTTACATCTGGCCTCCGGAGTAGCTACAAACTCACTGGCGTAGATGGACAGGCGGTTGAACTTGATCTCATAATCGTTGACTGTCTGTTCTGGCCCCTATTGCAGTCCCAGAAACTCTCGTCTCAGCTGGTCCTGGTACGCCTCAGAAACAAACTTCCTTCGGAACATCTCCATGAACTGGTTCCATGGCATAGTGATAGGTGTCGGCAGGTCCCTGGTGGTAGACTCCCACCAATCAACGGCGTCTCCTCGGAACTTGGCAGCGGCATATCTGGCCCACTTGTCATTCCTACATGTCAGCTTCAGCATAACCCTGTTCATCTGTCTGAGCCACTGATCAGCATCCTGTGACGTAGTGACACCAGTGAAGATCTCTGCCCCAAGCTTCTCCAGCTTCATATACACTAGATCCTCGACTGGTCCCTGGTTTTCCTGTTCCCGAGCTTCCATAGCATCGATACGTGCATCCCTCGCTTCTTGCCTTCGCAAAATCTGAGTTACCACATTTAGCATCTGCGTAGGGTCTCCCAAAGGAACATTCGGAAGGTTTTCCGGACCTCCCGCAACTTGCTGCGGTTCATCCGCCGATACCTGATCGTCATCTAGGTGACCTCCAGCATGCTGATTCCCTCCAACCGGATCCATTCGTACCTATATGAGAATGTATATGTATGCATGTCATATCATGTCGTGACAGATCTTATGCACAAACAAACAATCATGCAATCACAGTTATGTCCCTAATGACCTACTGCCTGCTCCGCTACCGAAATGAAGCGCCCCGACCCGTATTTACCGTACCGAGTAAACACGTGCCGAAATTATTCTTAATAACAGCTCAGGCAGTGCATCGCAGTAAAATATTACACTGTAAGTTCAAATACAACAGCACACAGTATACTACAATTGTCACCCATACCCAGGGACCATTATTCAATCTACACACTTTAAACAATAGCAGTAGCATAATCCAGAATAAACATCATCATAAGCAACATAGAAGGCAGCAACACAGCAACGTATATAGCACAACAGCGGAAGACTTAAATGCACATGCCGCGGAGGTATGGATCCAGAGTCAGGTGGAGAAGAAAGCAGCAGCCATCGAACGTCGTACCTAAACTACGAAGCAATTAAACCTACGGGATGAAACCCCGCAGGCGAGGGGTGAGTCCGAAATGCTCACCGACGAAGGATAAACAGAGATATATAATCAACCGTAATACTTTCGAAGTAAACACAGACAAACACAACACAAGAAATCTACCATAACACAATTGAGCCAAGACCAAAAGAATGCTTATTATTATTATTAGCAATTTTATCTTCCAGACCCATCACTGGACAAGCTAGGGTCGTACCTGGTTATTAACTAATTCCGGATGCCAGGCCAAATCACAATCCGGGATCAACATTCCAATCACAACCAATTCGGGATCAAGATCCCAATAACAACAAATCCGGGATCAACATCCCAATAACAACATCATCCGGGATCAACATCCCCAACAACCAACCAAACTGGCCATGACACCACAGAACTAGCTTCTAGCCATCTAGTCGTACCACTACTTTTCACGTGGAAATTATATCATCATCTCAAATTCAGTCCAGTTTCATTACTCTATCCTCAATTATCCAACTTTTCATTATTTCAGATTATTCCACATACCAAATCAACAACAGACTCATGACGTCAATTATTCACAGTTAACAGTTCAGCATTGTTTCCACACAATATCCACAAGTCTAAACACAATCCAACTTCAACATCATTAATTTCCATAGCACTCAAATAACAGTCATTAATCATTTCAGCAGTTCAATCAAACAACAAAAATAACACACACAGTATTACGGGCACATATCCAAGGTTATCCATCCTCACCTTAGCCGATTATCAGTTTTGGAAATGTCCAACAGACTCCAAGTCCGGTTCCTCAGGTATCTGCTCGTTATCAACTCCTATATCAACCAAATAATATGCACACATGAGTGATATGCAAATGTCATGCTACTACTGTATACCGAAAAATAAATACTATCTCGTCTCGGTTCTTCCCTGGGTTATTTCTCTATTATCATCATCATTCACCATTTATTTCCAGTGTCGGAATACTATACTATACTTATACCTATACCCGAATATTATTCCGGTATTTTATTACCTTGATAATACCCTTTCTAAAATTTATTCTTCAAAATAATTATTATCCCATATATAGTATATTTTCCCCAGAAATATTATTTCCTACCAATTATTTTTATTTTCCAAGTTATTCCAGTGTCAAAATTATTTTCCTTCCCAGAATTATTATTTTTCCAGATTACATTTTCTTTCTTTTTTTCTTTTTTTTTAAAATTCGGACTGGGCCCAAATAGCGCTAGCCTAGACCTACTACTTAGACCCAACCCAGGCCCAAAATAGGAACCCAGGCACAGGTCCAGGCAGGAGGCCTAGTCACGCAGCCCACCAGTTCAGCCCAGCAATCATAGCCCAAACCCAACTACTAAGCGCGGGTCGACCCGACCCGTGACCCAACCAAACGGGTCGCGTCTTCCTCACCTCAATACCGGGCGACGCGACGGCGGGGAATAGGGAACGAGGCAGGCGGGCGGGGCAGGCGAGAACGGCAGCGAAAAGGAGGACGCGTCGAGGGAGGCGGCGACTAACGACGGCAGCTTCGGTCGTTGTCGGCTGCAGCTGCGGTGGTGGTTTTGTGGCCTCGCTGATGCGCGGGGGGACGGCGACGACCACACTTGGTCCTGCAGCGACGGCAATAGGAGGAAGGAGGAGTTGAAGGGGAAGGCGGTGCAAGAGGAGGTGGTGGTTTTGTCGATGGCGGCGGCGACTGGTGGTTTGGTGGCAGCGGGTTCACGGGTTGGAGGAAGAGGAGAGGGGGTGGGTTGTGTATGGTTGTTGCCAAAACGACGTAGTTTTGGCTAGTGTGGGTGTGTTTGTTATTATTTTTCCTAGTTTGGTCTTGAGAAGAAGGAAGGGTATGGGTTGGGCAGTGGTTTTGCAGAGGAAAACTACAGAGGGGAAGAGTTAAGCTGACTATGTGTGCATGCAGAGGCAGAAGAAGAAGAAGAAAAAAACACAGGTGATGGTCATGCAAACTGGTGATGCACGGGCAGGACACTGATGAAGCACGGGTGGCACAATCCACTCACAAGCTTCACAGTGGGTGGCGGCTGGCTAGTTGCTGTGCAGCTTGTGAGGCGTGTCCCGTCCGGACCAGAAAATAACTAATGTACCCCCTTGACTTTATTTTTGGCCCGATAACTAAGGGTTAACTTGACTTTTCTGAAGATTCCTAGACCCGAAAAATTCCAACTTGGTCCGAAAAATCCGCAGAAAAATCCCGAGCGTGGGACAGGGCTCGGTTTCGGAATCCGATACACGAATTACCATAAATTAATTACCCAAGATTAATTTTTATGGTAAATAACTGTAAAATAAATTTTACGGTACCGGTAAAAACGTAAAAATTACTCGGGCTGTTACAGACCTAGCTACCCAGATACATCAGACTTCATAGCATCAAAGGGAGCCAACAACAAACCACTCCTGGGTGCATGCTTGCAGTGAGTGGGGGGCATCACCGAAGTAGATTGACCACTCTAGTGCGACGCACTTTGAATATCTTGCCAGAGAATATAGAATAGCATAGATGCATCGTCGTCACTCTAGGTAGCACGCGGCTCCGACCGGGATGCCATCATAGCGCCCATATCCATCCTTCCTGTTTGATCACCTGAGATCACTGTCCAGCAAACAAAACTATGGAAAGGGTTTGTTCACATTATAGCAGAGAGCAGATTTCGAAAAACATTCGAAACAATAAATGTGTTTGGAGACACATTGAGGAATATTGTTTCTCGCTTTTATGTAGCGACAAAAAAGTCATGATACTCTTCCCTCCCCCGGAAGTAAGTATCTGACTATTATACCATCAACTACTCCCCTCTAGCAGAGGACTGTACCACCACGTCCCCTGCCAAAGTCTCCTGTTGCACGTTCGGGCTCCTCTTCTGGCCTCGCCCCTCCGCCATAGCCTCAAACTCTTGAATCAGGTCCACTTGTGAAGGCTGGTATTTAACCTTAGCCTTTCGGGCCAACTTCTTCCAACTCGGTTTTGAGGCCGATGCGTGGATCGGGGAAGCGTCATGTAGGTCCGTAATCAATTCCGCCACTGTGTTCATGATGCCAGTGTGGGTGCGTCTAGCGGATTCATGGATTGGGGACATTAATGTTTCCACTTCCACCAGTTTGCGTTTCTTTGAACTCGTAGCTGCATCTGGCGCTGTGACTCCATTACAGGTGAATCCATTTGTCTAGCCCCTTGACCAAGCTGGGAGTCCATTTCCATCATCTCCTCTACCTCCTCCAAAGGCAGTTGTTTCCTGGCTGGGTAATGTTTACCAAAAACCTCCTTAGCCCGCATCCATGGCCCATAGCTGTCCTCTAACTACCTTTGGATTCCTTCTCTGGGCGATCGGGTTTATTGCATCAAGTGGTCTGGTGAGTTATCCTTCCACATCTTACGCATAACTCACCTAGCCGTTCGTATTGGAGCCGGATCCAGATTTCCTTGTCCTTCTGATCCAGGCAAGACACACCCGGTTGCAGCGGCGCGCCAGTTGCAATCTCCACACGCGCACGAATGAAACCCTGCCAACCAAGCATCGCCTCAAGGGTAGGTTCATAGTAATGGAATACCGGAAAAGCAGCTCCGATTTTCACCACCCGTTCGTGCGAGAGGAGATTGGGGGGGATGTCATGAATCTTGACCCAAAATAACACCTGCCTAAAACTCACTTGGCTTAGAATCATGTCCGGGAACCATCCCTTGAGGCAAAAGTGCATGTTCGAGATGAGCCAGGGAGAGCCCTTTAGCACCTTCTTTTTGTCCTCCTCCAGCTCGAATCCAATCAGGAAAACATTGTTCATCTTGGGTATAATTTGGAAATCACCCTTGATGTACCACACATTTTGCATCTGACTCCGGATCTGGCTGATGTGGGGTCGTCGATCACCCAGCACCTTTCCATTCACATAAGTTCGGGCCACAATAGCCCCTAGACTCTCTTTAGGGGAGGGAGCACCGGTGTCCGAGCTACCACCACCGAGATCTATAATGCGACGAGACGAGGGGCCAGCCATGGACAGTGCAGCCCCCACAACCAGTGTCCTCATTGGTGCTGTAGATTCAACTAATACTGAATCAGGAGACCCGATTGCTACTCTACTAGGTAATTAGAATAAAACTCAAATGGAGATCCAAGGAAGTAATATTACCAGATTTGAGAAGTAAGATTGGATCTAGAGAGGTGGATTCGCCGTTGTTTGCACACTGTTGAGGTGGTAAATATCTATTCTACAAGTTGAGAGCATTCCACGCGCAATACGCGCCATGTTTGACTAATCTAATGGAAGATGCACTTTGAAGTTGGAGGTTCACATTTGCTCTCCTCTAATGTGTACTAGTTTTTCTACACGTGCGATGCACTGGTATAGTATTATACTTTATCAATCCCGTGGTATAGCATTAATTATTATTTTGGAAAAAATTTATATATAATTATTTTTTTATAATCTAGGTGAACGGATAGTTTTGTAGTGGAATAAGAATTTATAAATCGATTATTGTTAATGATATTTGTTATCATTTGGATTATTAAAATTACATTATTGTTTTTCACTATTATTCCTTTCATGGTTGTAATTTCTTTTGGTAGTTTACGCTAACTATTCCACTATACTTAAAATTTTAATAAATGCTTATACATTAATCATTTTTTTGAGAAGAATTTATATATTGTACATATATTTCATTAGTGTATGACACGCCACTCATTATTAGTTATATTAATATTAAGCAAGGGTATATTCGTCTTTCAATTTCGGTGTTCTTTTTTAATGAGGTTGTACTTTTATATATAGTATAGATAAGCAACAACCAAAATTCATCACTTCATTAGTTTTTTAGAGCATGTAATGTATAAAATAATACAAAGGGCCATCAAATATAACCTTATATAAAAATATATAAATATCAAAAAAATTATAAATAACTATAGACAAATTTAAAATCTATACATAGACTAAAGATATTTTTTAAAAATAATTAAATGTAAAAACGAATGTTACCTCATGAAGACCATTCAATCGGATCAAAATAAATTTGTTACATATATAAAAAAAGAGTCGAAGAAATAAAAAATTAATATAAATTTTATTAAAATCTAATGCATACAAAATTTGAAAATAATTAATATAAGACAAAAATTAATGTTACAAGCTAAATACTACATAATAATATCATTGAATTATAAAATAAAATTTATAAGAAATAATTATAGATAGTGTAAATTTAAATATAGGAAGACGATGCAAACAAAAAAGTTAGTTAATTGTTTATCCTCAAAATCCTTTTAAATTAGAAAAAGAATATTGTATTATTTTAATTATATTAAGTGTTAGTAATATGCCCAAAAGCCAATCAATGGATGATCGTATATAGTCGTGTATATACATTAAGGTTATTCCAATAAATATGATTATGAGATAATCGCTTGCACATATTTATAACCCTAGAGTATGTAAGTTACCCTAGGCTATATGACAATCATATACAAGCAAAAGATGCAGCGGAAGCAAAGGAAACTTAGCCAAGAACCACATGTGAAGCAACATAAACCGTATAACAAAATTTCATACCTTGTTCGGTTGAGGTCTTTCACCCAACTGCTGGAATGAATCATTTAGACCAAGACGAATGCTGAAACAAATCAGTTAGAGCAAGAAGAAGACCTGCTCCTCTACGGTATCCACACGAACCGTGATCGGCTTCGAATCGTCACACGAATCAAGCCTCGAGCACTCCCACTTGATGTGCTAGCAACAAGGTAGGAGCTAGTGTGTGTGTTTGGGGTGTTTTGGAATGCTAATGCTCTTGCTTCTTTCACAAAGAAGAAGAACTCAAA
>JAKUCV010000474.1:11151-40807 GCA_028386065.3 Turnera subulata | reverse complement strand
ACCTTGTACAAATAGGTCCTAACTTCTCTTGCTCTTCTTTGCACTTCAACTCTTGATCATATCTTCACTTGAGTACTTGATCACTTTGGTTGAGTGCTTGTTTGCTTGATTTCTTTTTGCTTCATCTTGGTTATGATCTTGGTTTGTCATTTATCAAAACCTGTAACAAGTGAACCATGAAGACATAGGTTCTAACATCTTTATGTTTGAATTCGTTAAACGAGTTTTGTTTTTAGCTTCTTTATGTTTGATTTCATATCCTTATTGTTTATTTTTGTTCTGCTTTGAGATATTTTGTTTTTCTGTTTAACATGAGATTTCGTAACATAAGAGTTTTGATTTAAAAAGAAAGCTTGTTTTATTTATTTCATAACGTTTTTACAACGGAAAAGAAGTACTCTAAGGAGTTACTTGCTTCTCAAGGTCTTTTACAAGTTTTTGGATGTTTTTCATGTGAGGAAAGAGTTTTGCACACGCCAGTTCTATCTGCATCACCGCTGAGCTGACCTTCCTCAGTGAGATGTTCAGCTGCGATAGTGTCTGCAGTGGAGTGCTGCTTTCAGCCGTTTCCTTGCCCTTCCTATCCTCAACTTTCTTGTTGGCACTCTTCTTTCGCTGTCTTGGGGAGACCACCATATCTTCCTTCAGACTGATGGTGTTTGCCTTGAACCACTTCTTGGGAGGTTCTTCATCGGAGCTTGTCGGGAAAGCAGTACCACCGATGTAGCTATTATCCTCGGAGTCAGAAGTGGTTCTTGTTCTCAGTGGAGAGTCCATAGCTGTGTGTGAGTTTGCCAGTCATGAGGTTCGGTTTTTATAGAGGATGAGATGTCGCTTAAGGTTATAAGCGGTAACTCATGTTGAGTTTGGATGTCACAGCCCGGGTAAAATTTTTGATTTTTACCGGACTGTAAAAGTCTTTTTACCGTGATTCACTGTTGAATTAATCTTGGGTAATTAATTCAAGGTAAATCGAGAGTCATTTTTTGAAACCGAGAGTTTTCCCGCGCTCGTGATTTTTCCGTGGATTTCTCGGGCCTAACTTGGTATTTTTCGGGTTTCGGAATTTCTCGGAAAATCACACCGGAAAATAACTAAGGGGGTATCAGTTATTTTCTGGTCCGGACCGGACTCGCTATCTGCATTATTAAGGAGTTTCACAGGATTAACAGTAATACGTCTATAAAAAGGAAGAAGAAAGCAGAAGGAGAGGAAGAGAAGGAGAGGAGAAGAAAAAGAAAAGGAGAGGAAAAAGAAAAAGAGAGGAGGAAAAAAGAAATGAGAGAAAAAGAAAAGAAAAAGGAAAACAAAAAAGAGAGAAAAGAAATAAATAAAAAAAAGAAAAAATAGAAAAAAAAAACAGAGAGGGAATGGAAAAAAAAAAGAAAGAAGAAAAAAAAAGAATTTCGAAAATCAGAAAAGAAAAAAAGAAAATCGGAAAAAAGAAGAGAAAAATAAAGAAAATGCAGAAAAGGATAAAAATGAGGAAGGAACAGTAGCCACCCCGCCACCACACTATTCACGTGTAGACGACCGGCGCCGTCTCGAGCTTCACCGCCGCCACCAGCACGCTCGCCGTGCCGTCGCGAGCTCAGCCCCGCTGTCGCTGTCGCCGTCGCATTCCGTTCACCGAGGCGCCGTGACGCGCCGTTGACCCGCGGCGAAACCCGGCGGATCTGTTTCTTCCACGTCGCAGCTCCGCCCCCAGCGCCGTCGCGCCCGAGTTTCCACCGTTCACGGAGTCGCCTTCATCCGCCGCACGCCCAGCAGTGCTCGCCCTTCCTTCCCGCGCTCGCCGTCGCCGTCGCAGTCGCTGAACCCGTGAGGTGAGCCGCGTCCGACCCGTATCTTCTGGTCGGGTTGCCTACCCTGGGTTGGGTTGTTCGCGTGGGCTGGGCTGTGGGCAGGTGCTGGGCCGGACCTTGGCGGGCCTGCTGCCTTGGTCTGGGCTTGGTCCTGTTCAGCCCAGTCCGATTTTTTTTTTTTAAATTTAACAAAACAATATATATATATATATATATATATTCTGGTATATAATTTTGGAAAAAAGATTACATATTTACTTTTAAAAAATTATGTTCAATTTAATTCTTGTATTTTGAGGATAATATAAATATATATACTTTGATAAATAATTAAGTTATGTTTTGGAGAAAAACTAATATTATTTGGAAAATATATAAATGCCATAAAAATAATTTCTGGAAATTTAATATATGTATTATTTTCTCTGGAAATTGTGGTTTTGGAAATTATATATATATATGTACTTTGTAAATTAAGGGTAATTATAATTTTGTGTTGGAAATATTATTATATATTGAGAAAAAGATAAATACTATATAAATATTTTCTGAAAATTATAAATAGGTTATTACTTTTCTGGAAAATTGTGGAGATTATAATTTTGGAAAATTATAATTATTTTATGAAAATATTCTTAAAAGAGTTTTAATTAAAGTATGGTACCGAAATTATATTCGGATATACGTACGGAATAATATTTTCAGTAAAGGGAAATAATAAAGGATATGAACCGGGATGGGGTATTCTGCAGTTTTGGCATCATAGTATACCGATTATGTGCATTTATGTTTATATATTGTCTTGTGGTATAGGTTTGGATATCGGGCAGTTTCCCGAGGAGCCGGCGTCGGACCGGTCATTGTTTCCGGAGTTGAGTAATCGGCCAAGGTGAGGATGGATTTCCTTCGATATGTGCCTATATTACTCAGTTATCGTGTTTGTTGATTATTGCACTTTGCATTTGCTGTGGTTTGGTTCGGGATGATTATCCCACTGTCTTGATTATTGTCGGGATGTTTATCCCAGTATTATGATTGGTTTTTGAACGTTTATCCTTGAGTCGTTTTGGCACTAAATAAAATGGAATAATTAATGAATTGTGACAAGGATGTCGATCCTTGATTTTTGGATAGGGATGTCTATCCCGGTATCTTGGTTAGGGATGTCGATCCCTGAGATTTGATTTTGATGACGATAATATAATTGTCACGTGGTAAGTAGTGGTACGACTCGATGGTTTAAGACTGTTTCGTGGTGGCCTTGACCTGGGTTCTTGTGATAAGCATGTCTATGCTTGGGATGTCTATCCCGTGATTATTTTTGGGATGTCTATCCCTAGGTTCGTATTTTTGGGATGTCGATCCCTGGGTTCTCTGGATTTGGTCTGGCACCCGGAATGTGTTGATAACCAGTTCTGACCTCTAGTTATCCGTGACGCGGCCCGAAAAAGATAAAATTGAACAATTTGTTTTCACATGAGTCTTTTGGTCTTGGACCAATTTTGGGTCTTGTCTTTTGGTTTTTGCCTGTTTTTGGACCTTGAGTAATTTTAGTGTGCATATTGATTGTCTTTCCTTCGTCGGTGAGCACTTCGGACTCACCCCTCACCTGCGGGCTTTCATCCCGTAGGATGAGTTATTTTTGGTACAGGATTGGTGCATTCCAGACAGGCTGCAGCGTTATCCCTTGGACAGGGCTTGGATCCATAGTTTGCATCTATGTCGCATACAGTGTTTATGTGAGTTATTAAGTCTTCCGCTGTGCATTTTATTGGTATTATTGGGCCATTGGGCCGGTTTTGTTATTTATTATGTTTCCTATTTTGGGCAGTTGGGCCCGTGTTACTGTTGTATACATTGTATGCTGGGCTTGTTTTGATTGGGTTGTCACAGTTCCGGCACGTGTTTACTGTGTACGGTAAATACGGGTCGGGGCATTTCATTGGACACCTGGCAGAGTGTGCCAGAAGCTTATCGTGGTAGGACCCACGGATAAGATGAAATTTCGGGGACGAAATTTTTTTATGGTGGGTAGAATGTAACAGCCCGGGTAAAAATTTGGTATTTTTACCGGGACTGTAAAAGTCGTTATACAGTGATTTACCTTTGAATTTAGTCTTGGGTAATTAATTCAAGGTAAATCGGGCATCGTTTTTTGAAACCGAGGTTTTTCCCGCGCTCGTGATTTTTCCGTGGATTTTTTGGACCTAAGTTGGTATTTTTCGGGTGCCGGAATCCTCAGAAAAAAATCACACCGGAAAATAACTAAGGGGGTATCAGTTATTTTCTGGTCCAGATCGGATCCGCTTGCATTATTGAAGGCGGCTAAGTTTGTGTATAAAAGCAGGGGAAGAGCAAGGAAGAGGAAGAAAGGAAGGGGAGAGGAAGGAAAGAAAAAAAAAAGAGAGAAAAGAAGAGGAAAAAAAAAAGAGAGAGAAAAAGGAAAGAAAAAAAAAAGAAGAAAAGAAAAAAAAGAGGAAACCGGAAAAAAATAGAGAGGAAAGGGAAAGAAAATAAAAATAGAAACAGAAAAATAAAAGAAAACGAAAGAAAACAAAAGGAAAAATAGAAAAAAAGAAAAGGAAAGAAAAAAAACCCGGTGAAGAGTTGCCACCTTCCTCCTCTCCCGGTCACTGTTCACCAGGAAGAGTTCCACGCCGCCATTCGCTGCACCGCCGCCACCATCGAGCTCGCCACGCCGTCGCCGACTGAACGCCGCCCTTCCCGTCGCTTTCTGCCGCAAGACGCGCTGCCGGCAAGCGTTGACCCGCGAGCAGACCCGCAGATCCATCTCCCCGCGTCTCTACTCAACCTCCAGCGCCGTCGCGCCCGGGTTTTCACCGCCCATGGAGTCGCCCTCGTCCGCCGCTGCTGTTGGTGTGCTCGCCCTTCCTTCTCTAGCGCTTGTCGTCGTGCCGCCGCCGCTGACCCGAGGTGAACAGATCCGGGTTTGTTTGACCTGCGTGCATGTCCGGGTCGCGACCTCCACAGATTACAGCATCATAGCATACCGATTATGTGCATTTATGTGAACATGTTGTTTTGTTGTATAGGTTTTGATATCGGGCAGTTTCCCGAGGAGCCGACTTTGGACCGGTCATTATCTTCAGAGTTGAGTAATCGGCTAAGGTGAGGATGGATAACCCTTGATATGTTGCATATAATACTTGGTGTGTTTTTATTGTTCGGTTGATCTATTGTGTGCTGATATACTGTTGGTTTTACTGTGAAGGCCCTCTCCCTGAGGGACCCACCAAACCCAGGTATTGTTACATCACTCCCTCCGCCCGATTAAATCCTTTACCATGCTGCAGTACTAGGGTTCGTCTGTAACGTCCCGGCTTGTCGACTGTCACTACATACCAACACGGGACCTTTCCAACATGCTTTGTCCTCACTCACACGTTTTCGAGAAAAACTTCCCAGGAGGTTACCCATCATAGAATTGCTCCAAGTCAAGCACGTTTAACTTTGGAGTTTTTATAGAATGAGCATCGAAAAGGTAGGTGCACCTTGTTGATATAGTTAGTACCCATCAAACCGTTTAAGTTATTCTCAATTGTACAGTCCCATACCTGTACAACCTCGAAATCACTTCATTTGAGCTATTCTTAATTATACAGTCCCATACCCATATAATTACGAAATCTCCCCAATTGTGCAGCCCCATCCCTACACAGCCTCAGGATCTCTTCTATTCCGGTGTGGATTCAGTTCATTCGTGTGCCCCCCCGTCTAGAAGCCTGCCAGAAGCCGCTCCTTGTCCATGCTTATCCCGGCACCAGCGTACACTTCCCGCCCTCATAGACCCCAGGTGTCACATATACTACCTATGAGTAATTGGTGTTTGGAAATGTTGATGGTTTAGTCTGTGGATTAACTTGTGATAATGGAAAGTTGAATAACTTGAGGAAATGAATATTGGAAATTGTGATGATATATATATTTGCTGTTGGATATTTGACGATATGGAATTGTGTTGATTATTTGGCTGCTATGGTCATTGTTGTTGTTGTTATGATGTTGATTTGCTTGATTGAACCGCTGTGTTGACTGTTATTGGTTCCTTGGTTACTGTGTTGTGATTGATGTTGGATTGTGAACAATTGGTGCTATGAAACTGTTGATGGATTGGTCTGTTGTATAACTTGAGTTAATAGGAAGTTGGATAATTGTCTGACTGTTATGGATATTGTGATTGTTGTCGATAGACTGTGTTGTGACTGGATAATTGGAATAAATTGTGATATGGATAATTAGGAAAAAGAAAATGGAAATTGGAAGTTGATTTGAGATGATGATTTTAATTGTCACATGGAAAGTAGTGGTACGACTAGATGGTTAGAGGCTAGTTCTGTGGTGTCATGGCCGGTTTGGTTTGGTTATTGGGGATGTTGATCCCGGATTGGTTTTTTTATTGGGATGTTGATCCCAGGTTACATTTGGCCTGGCATCCGGAATTAGTTAATAACCAGGTACGACCCTAGCTTATCCAGTGACAGGGCCCAGATATTAAAATTGGAAAAGTTAATAAGTGAGTTATGTCTTTGGTTTTGGGTTTGGGATGTCGAATCCTGTGATTTGGTTTGGAATGGAAACGACTTAATTGTCACGTGGTAAGTAGAGGTACGACCGGATGGTTTGAGACTGTTTTGTGGTGGCCATGATCTGGGTTACTTGTGATGGGCATGTTGATGCCGGTTTGATTGGGATGTTGATCCCTGAGATTGTTATTGGGATGTTGATCCCTGAGATTTGTTATTGGGATGTTGATCCCTGAGATTGTTATTAGGATGTTGATCCCTGAGATTTGTTATTGGGATGTTGATCCCGGGTTCTTTTTGATCTGGCACCAGGAACAGGTTGATAACCTGGTACAACCCTAGCTTATCCGTGACGGGGCCCAGAAAGATAAAATTGGAATAATAATAAAGTCTTTAGTATGTTTGGGTCGAGTCTTTGGGTTTGGTCTGTCTTGTACGGTATTGTCTTTGGTATGGTTGTGACTGTTGTCTGTATTTCCCTCTTTGAAATATTATAGTTGCCTGCATATCTCCGTTTATCCGTGGTTGGTGGGGACTTCGGACTCACCCCTCACCTGCGGGCTTTCATCCCGTAGGTTGAGTTATTTGTGGTTCAGGTGTGATGCATTCCAGACAGGCTGCGACGTTATCTCTCGGACAGGACTTGGATCCATAAGTTGCATCATGTGTTGCATACAATGTCTTTGTGAGTTATTAAGTCTTCCGCTGTGCTGTTTATTGCTATTATTGGGCTATTGGGCCGGTTGTGTTTTTGTTGATGTTCCCGAGATTCGGGTGACTTGTTTATGATGTTGGGCTATTGGGCCAGACGTACTTTTGTTATTTGCTGTTATGCCGGTTTTCTGTTGTATAGACTGTATGTGGTGCATTGTTGAGTCGGGGTATTACTATTCTGGCACGTGTTTACTGTGTATGGTAAATACGGGTCGGGGAGTTTCTATTCTCCACTCGCCGTACCCACCCAGGAGGGTTGATCCGGCTCAGTAGTCCCCGTGGGAGGAGCAATATGAGCTAACTGCAAACAGACCGTCGTCGGGAGGTATAGGGATAAGACCTCCCATCACCATTGGCCCGCCTCATCCACAAAATCCACAACTGGTCGAACCTTAAGCTTCTCAGGGACCGGAGCAGTCACGATCTGAGAAAGTACGCCAAGATCGACACTCCACTAGTCCGTCCAAAACCGAATCATTTGACCATTACCAAGTGTCCACTGTATCCCATCTAGTAGCACCTTCCATTTTTCATAGATCCCCGCCACAACGGAGAACCACGACCCTTGAGCAACTCTCCCGGAATAGGTTGAAAACACACATTATACTTCGAGCATAATATCCGGACCCATAAAGAATTTCGGTTAGTAAGGATTCCCATGCCAGTTTCATCATGAAACAATCATTCATATTACTAGCAGGACAGATACCAAGGCCACCCGAATCCTTTGGCTGAGTAACCGTCTCCCAATTAACCAGGTGAATCTTCCGACATTCTACCGGACTACCCCAAATAAATGGGGAATTCTTACTAACCGGAACCTTTGGCCATAAAATTTTTATGTTGCTTGGTGGTGAGCGCCATCCTTAGAATTGATTCCATCTATATCTTTTCAGTCTTATATATGTATGATGTGGTCAAATATGTCCTTTACAAAGTGATACTTGAAGCTAATGATTGATTTTTTATATATGATGCATATATAGGGTCATTGTCGTTGTAAAATTACAAACTATTTTAATAAGAAAAATGACATCACTAATATGCTTTTTTAATTAAAAAAATTATTTTATAATACTCCTTGTTCTTTCCACAATTTTTTCGCAAAATTTAAATTAGGTCATATACAGTCAATGAAGAATGCTCCTTTTCTCAAAAACAGTAAATCTATCTATAAAAAATAATTATTTTAAATTTATAGACTAGACATAATTATTAATTTTTTTCTTGTTGTTAATTAATCCTTAAGACCAAAAGGCTATTAATTTTAAGTCATTATATGATAAGCATACTAATAATACCTATAGATATTTCCCCTATCACCTTAGTATTTATTTATTTCCTATATTAAACAGTTCAAATATACAAAATAATTTTCATAATCTTCATTTCCCATGATTTCTATATATAGAGTCGATAGTGACTTTTCATCCTCATCCGGGTCTCATACATGCATGTTATTAGTCTTAGTAATTTTTATACATTCCCATCAACAAATCTCTTCATCTAATAGTGTATGTAAAATATTGACCAAATAAATGAACCTTTGTTGACTCAATATAAAAATTTTGCCTTTGTATCAAATTAAGAAAATTTGATGAAATACTAGGATCCACGCAAATCACAAAAAAAATTATGAAGCAAGTGCATAAATGCTACTAGAAATATATATATATATATATATATATATATATATATATATATATATATATATATATATATATATATATATATATATATATATATATATATATATAATAAGATCTTGAGGTCTATAATAATAAATCTGAATCAAGATGATAGAATTGTCTAAAAAATTATCAAAGAAATTAATTTGTTCTTAACATACTGCACAAGTTAATTTTTTTTTATCTCAACTTCACATTTCAATAATGGGTAAAATGAAAAAGAAATGAAATCCAAAATGAATCACCCGTAGGATTAAATACTTAATCCAAAATCGAATTTATCACACTAGGAAAATGGACTATGAACTATTCAGATTAGAAATATGGTTCGTCCTCTAATTATACTGCATTGACAATAATAGTCTGACTATACCAATTTTGATTAATTATGTCTCACTACTTTTTTAAAATGATTAAATTGATCCCCATATAGTTAAAATAGAGATTAATTGAAACGCCCGACCCGTATTTACCGTGCACAGTAAACACGTGCCGGAACTGTGACGACCCAATCAAACCAAGCCCAGCATACAGTGTATACTACAGAAACTCGGGCTCAACAGCCCAAATTAAAAAAAAAACATCAACAACATCATAACCAGCCCAATGGCCCAACAATAACAATATAATGCACAGCGGAAGACTTAATAACTCACAAAGACACTGTATGCGACACTGATGCAAACTATGGATCCAAGTCCTGTCCAAGGGATAACGCCGCAGCCTGTCTGGAATGCACCAAACCTGTACCACAAATAACTCATCCTACGGGATGAAAGCCCGCAGGTGAGGGGTGAGTCCGAAGTGCTCACCGACGAAGGATAAACAGAGATATGCACGCAACTATAATACTTCAAAGAAGAAATACAGACAATAGTCACAACCATACCAAAGACAATACCGTACAAGACAGACCAAATTCAAAGACTCGTCCCAAACATACCCAGATTTTATTATTATTCCAATTTTATCTTTCCGGCCCCTGTCACGGATAAGCTAAGGTCGTACCAGGCTATCAACCTATTTATGGTGCCAGATCAAAAAGAACACGGGATCAACATCCCAATAACAATCTCAGGGATCAACATCCCAATAACAATCTCAGGGATCAACATCCCAATCACAATCTCAGGGATCAACATCCCAATCACAATCTCAGGGATCAACATCCCAATCATAATCTCAGGGATCAACATCCCAAACATTCCGGCATCAACATGCCCATCACAAGTAACCCACACCATGGCCACCACAAAACCGTCTCAAACCATCCGGTCGTACCTCTACTTACCGTGTGACAATAAAATCACCATCTCAAATCAACTTCCAATTTCCATTTTCTTTTTCCCAATTATCCATATCATAATTTATTCCAGTTATCCAATTACAATACAGTCTACTGACATCAATCCCAATATCCATAACAGTCAAACAATTGTCCAACTTCCTAATAACTCAAGTTATACAACAGATCAATCCGCCAACAGTTTCATAGCATCAATTACTCACAATCCAACATCAATTTCAACACAGTATCTAATAAACCAATAATAGTCAACACAGCAATTCAATCAAGCAGAACAATATCAAGAATCATACACAGAAACGACACTAACAAATCCGTATCATCAAATACCCAACAATAATATATATCATCACAATTTCCAATATTCGTTTTCCCAAGTTGTTCAACTTACTGAAACATCCTGACCTCTATTTACCCATCAAACAGTATTTACCAATCAACAGTGCCGACACGTGGCACAAACTGTGTAATATAACAGAAAACCCGGCCCAACGGCCCAATGATAATATCATATTACCCGAACACAGGTACATCAGCAACATTAGCACAGCGGAAGCGATTATAAACTCAATGTCAACAATGCAAAGCCCAATGCAACCAATGGATCCGAGTCCTGCCCGAGGGGTGCGCCGCAGCTTGCCTCGTACGTTCCTGCACTACAGGCAACTTTACCTACGGGATGAAACCCCGCAGGCGAGGGGTGAGTCCGAAGTGCTCACCGATGAAGGATAAACAGTGATATGCAGGCAACCGTAATACTGTACAGAAATCACAGGCAATAGCCACAATCACACCAAAAACAATACTAAACAAGATTGCCCAAAACCAAAAGACACGACTCGTTCATTACTTTGTCCAATTTTATCTTTCGGGCCCCGTCACTGGACAAGCTAGGGTCGTACCAGGTTATCAATTAATTTTGGATGCCAGGCCAAAAGAACATACCAAACCGGGACCACGTCCCCAAAATATCAAACCGGGCATGACAGCCCACCAAACCGGGATAAACATCCCCAAACCAAGTAACCGACCATAGCATCCCAAAATTAATCTTCAAACCATCGGGTCGTACCACTACTTTCCACGTGACAATTATATCACCATCTCAATCATTTCCAATATGTCTCTGATACTGCTATTCGGTCAAACCTCGATACCCTATATGTATATATAGGAACACAATAATCACTTACAATGCATCGACAAGATGATTATGCATGATGCCGGTTTAACAGTATTTAGTCGGCTTATCTGTTCATTTTATTATTTCCATTATTATCTTATTACCAAACAATTCTTCCAACTTGGTGGTAATTAATTTATTCCAACGGTTATATCAAGTATATTTGATTTAAATCAAAAACTGAAACCGAGCGCCCAAGCCGATATCCCAGCCCTTAGGTCGCTTAAGATAAGAAAATATATAAATACGTTGTTTAAATCATATATAGGAAATCATATTACTAAGTGTATAATATTCCATAAAGTGCTTATACTCGATTAAAATAGTAGTAAATACGTATTCATTCAATAAAAGATTATAAAACAACAAATATATAAAAATGGCATATAAATAATATACCGGTTAGTAAAACCGTTAAATAGAAAATATTGTCATCGGTAAGAAATCATTATAGTCGGAATACGGTATAAGTAAACATTTGCAAATATACATATATATCGATAATTTTAAATAGGTGTATAAGCGGTAACAGAATTAATGGTCGAAATATTATATCCTTTAATAAAATAAAGTCTTAGAAAAATATCCAAAATAATATTACTGCTATTGATGTCAATATAATATTTACGGTAAATTAATAAAACATAGTTTAGTCATAAAATAAATTCTATACAGGTTATATATACAAGTCTTATAATTACATAATTAATCCAAAAAAAAATATTATTTTTAATTTATAAATTAAATCATTAACTACTTAACAATATATATAGTCGAAATCCATATTAAATTATGGCCAAAGATTATTTAGCCAATGAAATATCATTAGTAACATATATATAAAATTGGTAAATAAAATAGCATATGGGCCTATTATTATTTTAGCCCAGAGGAACGGTAATTAAAATTAAAACGTAATAGTAATAACTCAATTAAAACATAATTAAGAAATTAAGCCCATGTTTAGTCCATCGGAAAAAATAATAAAAACAATATGGGTCTTAATTAAATAAGAGACTTAATTAAATTAAACAATATGGGCCTTTTATTGTAATTAGCCTAATTAAAGTAAATAAAACCGGAAATTAAATTCAATGGGCCTTTCACGAGCCCAGATAAACGTAAACAAAATTAAAACGGAAATTTAAATGGTGTGGGCCTTTTTAATAGCCCAATCGGAAAATAAAGACATAAAGTAAATAATTGCATGATAAAATAAATAGAAGCATAAATGGAATGATAAAAAGCATAAAATAAAATCAGAATTAAATAATTAAAACATAAATTAAATTGCATAAAATAAAAGTATTGATTAATATTAATTAACTTAATTAATCATTCCATTAATTATCGTTTTAAATTCTAATGTCTGGGTCCGTAATCGTTCGGGTTCGTTAATGATGCTAAAGGTCCAAAGCTCGGGTTTACCCAAAGGTTTGTTTCCGGGTTAGCCGGAAAATACTCGAGACACCGGAAGCTCGCCGGAATCCGCCAGGGTACTGTTCACGCAGTCCTCAATACACTCCATGCCTCTGTTATTGTTCACTGATCATCGCTCAACAAAACACCCAAATCACCATACCACCATAACAACAATCTGACCACCATAGCACTCACCAACCCCAACATCCTCTGTTACTGCTCAATGGCCAAACTAGGAACCATCAATGAGCAATCCCATACAACACCCCAAACACCAAAGCTCATGTCCACAACAACAGCAGTGGCATCGCCATCCACCGCCTCTATCCAAGTCGCCATCAACATCCGCCAACAAGATTATCACCAGACAACCAATTAGAACAAAGCCCAAACAAGAATTCAAAAATTAACACACCCCAACAACAACAAACTCATATGGTAGAAAGGAAAAGAAACGATTCGGCAGCATACCCAAGTGCCGACGGTGTGTGACGCGAGTTGCAGAGGGGAGAGAAGGAAAATCGGCTTCTGGCACGGCGGTGGCAGACTTGGGAAGAAGGGGAAGGTGGCAGCGACAAAAAGGATAATAGAAGAAGAAAGGTGGGGGTGCTGTGGTGGTGTGTGGCTCGGCAGTGAAGGGGCAACACAAGCCAGTTTGGGGGCGAGGCATAGGCTTTGCGAAAACATAGAAAGAAAGGGAGGGGATTAGGGCGGCAATAAGCAGAGGAGGATGGAGGTGGAGCAGAGAGCAAAAGAGATGGTGAAGGACAGGGTAATGAGGAGGAAGAAGAATTGAAGGAAAAAGAGAAAAGGGGAAGGCAGAGGAGGAGAAAGAAATGGAAGAGAGGTTGCAGAGGAAGGTATGAATAATTCAGGGAGAGGAGGTATTGATTTATAAAGAAAATTTAATTTGGGTAAGGAAACCGTTCGGTGGAGAAGAGAGGAAGAAGACATGGAAGGAAAAAGGTTGAAAAAAAAGAAAAGGAGTGGAAAGGAAGAAGACGAAGGGAGTGGGGAAAAAGAAATTGAAAAGTAAGGGAGTTTGTCAAAGAGCATATGCATATGTCGGGGTGAGTGGAAGAGAAAAACAAGGGAAATTATAGAGAAAGGACAAGTTAAGGAAAAGAAGAAAAGGAAAGGTAAGATGTAGACAAGAAAATAATGAAGGAAAATAATAGAGAAAATTAATGTGGGGTTTTCTAAAAAAAATCAAAGATGGAAGGAAATAAATAAATAAAATATTCTAAATTTAAACTTATTTGTATTTAAAGTGGAGCATATTTGTTAGAAAATTTTCCATAAAATATTTAATTTTTATATAAAATTTAAAACTCTCTTGAAGTATAAGAAGAAATTTCTTTAGAAATCTATTGTTAATAAACTATTAAAATTAATATGTAATACTTAATCGGAAATCATAAGAAAAATTTCTTTATGGTAATAAGCATGAGATGATCGTTATAAAAATTATTTGGTGACTCGCACAAGTCCCTGAATTAAATCCGGGGTTCGGTTGATCATTGGAAAATTTGCTAAGGGTCAAGCAAAATAGTGATAATAATGAATATTGACTTGGATTGGTGAAATTCTTGATTAACCGCGATAAAAATTTTATTAACCACCGTAAAAGTCAAAACAGCTTGGTAAAAATCACAAAAATTTTACCCGGGTCGTTACACTTACCATTACCACAGGTTATCCCACAGACTAAACCATCAACATTTCATAACACCAATCATTCATAATTAACAGTTCAACATCAATTACAACACAATATTCACAGAACCGATTTCACAGACCAACAACAACAACAACAACAATAACCATCTCAATAGCTCAATCTAACAACAAAACACGCAAAGTATTACAGGCACATATCAAGGGTTATACATCCTCACCTTAGCTGATTACTCTACTCTGAAACATCAACCGGTCCAAAGCCGGCTCCTCGGGAAACTGCCCGATATCAAACCTATACAGCAAAACAACATGCTCACATAAATGCACATAATCGGTATACTATGATGCCAAAACTGCGAAATAAACCCATTCCGGTTCATATCCTTTATTATTTCTCTTTACCGAAAATATTTTACCGTACGTATATCCGAATATAATTTCGGTACCATACTTTAATTAAAACTCTTTTCAAATATTTTCATAAATTAATTATACTTTTCCCAAAATAATTTTCATAAGGATTACTTACCATAATATAATTTCCTTTGAAAATAATTATGCATGTACTTATCCATAGTATGTCAAAGGTAATTATCTTATTTTCTAAAACATAACCATGTATTTTTCTAAATTTATAATTATATCTGGTCAATATTCTCGTATAAATATTATTTCTAAAATTATATGTGTTTCCTTTCTCTACAATTTAATATATATATATCATACATATATTTCCGAATATTATTCTGATATTACATTTTGGTAATACTTTTTCCAAAAAATATTCCTATAGAAGTTCTTTATCTTAATCGTATATATATATATATATATATATATATATATATATATATATATATATATATATATATATATATATATATATATATATATATATATATATATATATATATATATATATATATATATATATATATATATATATATATATATATTTCCAGTTTATTTTCCTATATTATTATTAGATTATATAAGCATATAATTTATACACATATTTCCAGAAATTATGATTATATGTATAATATAAATATCTTTTGTGTAACTAAAATGGGCTGGCCAAGATTTCAACCAAATAATCTAGCCCAACGGTTTTACCCAAACCCAAAGGGGTCAGGCCATCCACAGGTTACATAGGAAGAGGCGGCGTCCAACACAATAATGCAGGTAAGTCGTGTACCGACCGGACCAGAAAATAGCTGTAATACCCCCTTTTGTTATTTTCCGGTGTGATTTTTCCGAGAATTCCGGGACCCGAAAAAAAATACCGGCTTAGGCCCGAAAAATCCACGGAAAAATCACGAGCGCGGGAAAACTCTCGGTTACGAAAAACGACGCTCGATTTACCTTGAATTAATTACCCAAAATTAAATTCAAAGGTAAATCACTGTATAACGACTTTAAAAGTCCCGGTAAAAATCCAAATTTTTACCCGGGCTGTTACATTAATTGGCATGGCAGACTAATCCATGTAGGATTCACAAAATTGTTAAATTGTTAATATATGCAATTAGTCTTCCATGTTAGCTAATCTCCGTTTTAACAATGCGAGGGACCAAATTAATTTAAAAAGAATAAGGAGACATAATTATCACAATTAATGAAAGGAGACCAATCTTATCATTACGATATAATAAGGGGCCAAACATATATATATTTGATTTGAACAATTCCCAACCAACAATGATGCATTGTCCCGCAAAGGCAATCGTTACTATACACTTTTTCATGCATGTCGGAATAAAAAATTCACTCTAACTAAGAAACTTTTATTGATCAAAAACTCACACACACAAATTAAACTAGGGGACATGTTGATGCTCATCGCAGGTAGCAATACACACAATATTTTTCTTACAATTGTTACACTATGCTATACTAATAATGAAACATTAACATGGATTTTTACTTATTAGACAAGACATAATTCTTAAACTTAAACAACTTGAACTCTTAAAAACTCAATAAAATAAATACTCTTAAAGTGAATAAAACTAAACTTAATTTAATATTCCAAATATATATCATGGCCATTCCAGAATTCACCATGTCTAATAGTTTTTAACATAGGAGGCGATATGTTGGTAACGCAACCAAGTTATTAGCTCTAGGCAACGAAAGGCCAAATACCTCCTCCATATCCAGATCACTAGGCTGCATACCATTGGGTAGCTCCCAGTTAAAGCAATGTAGTAGCTGCGCTAAAACAAGTCGAACAATGATCAAGCCTAATTGCAATCCCGGGCACCCTCTACGACCCGAACCAAACGGGATGAGCCGGAAATCTTGTCCGCGAACGTCTATATTTGTATCCTTGAATCTTTCTGGGAAAAACTCTTCTGCATTGTGGGTCCAGGTATTAGGGTCTCTCCCAATGGCCCAGGAATTCACAAAAATTCTCGACGTCTTGGGTATGTGTAATCCATCAATTATGATATCCTCCATGGACTCATGTGGAACCAAGAGTGGAGCAACAGGGTGCAATCTAAAGCTCTCTTTTATCACCATTTCCAAGTATGTTAACTTGGGCAAATCTGCCTCGGTGACCATCTTGTTCATCCCGACAACGCTTTGTAACTCTTCTTGGACACATTTCATTATATGAGGATGTCTTAAAAGTTCTGACATTGTCCACTCTATAGTTGTGGCTGAAGTGTCGAATCCAGCAACGAGCATATCAAGTATGATGGCCTTCATGTTTGTTCGATCGATCTTAAGTTCCTGCTCGTTATGAGAGTTAATGGATTCCTTCAGGAGTGAGAGCATCACGTCGAGGAAGTCCCTCTGCTTTCCTTTTGCCCATTGAGCATCATTTTCATGGTCGTCAATGATTTTGTTCAAGACTTTATCCATGGCCCTGCTAAATGCCTTCATGCGTCGTGTCAATCCCTGGAAACAATAGCCAAAAAACTTGTTAGATCTGGTGTATAGTGTATATCATTCTTTTGGGTCCTGCAGGCATCCAGCAATCCTTGAAATTAAGCAAAGTTACAAAGAAAGGTCAGGACTACGTCATCTAGCCATATCTTGATAAGTCTATATGCGTACGTTAGACCCGGTTTTCTCAATCGATTTAGAAAATAACGAGCACGCCGACTACTTCAGTACTTCAGAATCTGGCTTAAAGGATACTATACATCCATATGAACAATGACCGATCATATCAAAGTTTATATTTTTTTTTTTTGGTTCATCTGTGACGACTTCTGTATAGCATTGATAAAAGTTTATATTTTTGTGTAGGGAAAAATTAACAAAGTAGAGAATGACTATATACATTGTAAGAGAGAGAGAATGGGATTAAGCACGGACACAAACATCTAGTAAGAATTTTCGTTTCTGATCAAGAAGATTGATCTACTTTAATTCGACTTGAAATAGTACGAGTGGTTACAGAAGCAGCCATATATGCAGAAAGAAAGGCACAACAACCCAGGAGGGTGTACTATGTGAGTCACTCCTAAAGGAGATTCAAATGCCGATTTGGTCAGAAAATCAGCACATTGATTAGCCTCAGTTTCGTGCTCTTACTTAAGAATTTAAGAACTAAAACTAATGAAATTAACAATATATATTAGTGGTCCTTGGTCATAAGTGAAAGAAATGAGGTTAAAAAGAAAACAAAAGATAAGATAAATCTTATCTCTTCTCCTTCTCGTTGGCCATTAGTAGAGTAGACTCTTCCGGGTAGGCTAAAAGACAAAAACCCACGGGATCATTAATGGTACGTGGTAGACTTAGTGGTGGATGGGGGCCTATGAAACTGAAGAGTGGATCGTGCCAAAGCTTACACGGTTTGGCCGCAAATTGAGGGCTACAGTTAAAACTTAAAACTGCAAGAGATGAACAAAAACAACGAGACGTACCTGAAGATCCAGAGGAGCCAACCAAGGTACATAATCCGATATGTTAAAAGCTCCTGTCAAGCTCAAAGCTTCCTGTATAAGTGGCTTCACATCCGTTTCCTTGCTGCCACTTGGTCCAAAAAGCAACTTGCAAGTCATGTTCCCTATAACTTCACGAAGCATTGCACTAACATCCACCACCTCACGCGCTGCCGTAGCTTCCCTCAGTGNCCACCACCTCACGCGCTGCCGTAGCTTCCCTCAGTGAACCCACCACCAAAGCTATCTCTTCTCTCCTCATCGGCGCAAAATATTCAATCTTTGACGCACTGAGAAGATGCAATGTACAAAATTTCCTAACGCTGCGCCAGTAAGGACCGTAGGGGGTAAAACCCATGGCCTTGGTGCCGTAGTAAATGTACAAGGAGGATTGAACTGTGGGCCTACTAGCGAAAATGGCGTCATGGGTCTTAAGGAATAGCTCGGCTGCTTGAGGTGAAGATACAACAATGACTGGTACGTAGCCTAGCCTCAATGACATGATGGGACCATATCTTTTGGCTAAGTCTTGAAGGGCTCTGTGTGGAAGGTTGCCTAACATGTGAAGATTACCGATAATTGGCAGAGCTGGGGGACCTGGAGGTAGTTTTGGGCCACTGCTCCGGAGCCGTTGGTTTGGCCGCCACAAGATGGTGCGAAGGAGGTAAATGAGCGGCACAAGGAATCCAATCAGGACGAAGAGTATGGATAACGGGAAAGGAAGCATTTTCTTATTTTCTGATGACAACTTTTTTGAGGAATTTATGTGACAAATAATAGTGTTTCTTCTGAGAGTTAATCTATATGTAGAAGTCTCAGTTCTCCTTCATATATACCCAGAATGAGTAAGTCGTTGAGGAACGTGTTTAACATGATCATCTTTTCCATGCCTGAACTAGGACAGTGTACGTGTGGTGGCGGTGATGGGAGGGGCCATGTGTCCAGAACCTTTGAATATTCAACATTTTAACCCCTACGGTCAGGGGGGAATCGAACGGGGTCTGTCTGGCCCCTGCTCACCCCAGATCCGCCCCTTCATTTATTTTCTCTTTATATATTTAGTTCTGCTGTAATTGCAGTTCATAATGTTTATCTTTTTATTCTTAATTATAAATTTTTTATCTTTTCATTTTTTCCCTAATAATCACTGTAGTTCTCTTCAACTTTTTGTATAAAACTAGTTGAAAGTTGAAATGCATTATATTTCATGTATTGTGTAGAGTAAAACTCCAAATCTACTTTGATCCGGGGGCCAAAGTGTCTGCTTTCGAACAAAGATTTGCAATGAAATTGAAAGTGCCGTTAAGCCCTTTACTACCAGGCTAATCCAAGCTCTATATTAGCCTGCCTGGTCCCTGCTCACTCCAGATCCGCCCCTGCCTACTGTTTATTTATTTTTTGTTTATATCCTTGGTTCTGTTGTAATTTTCATTCATAATGTTTATCATATTGTTCTTAATTATACATTTTAGTTTTTTTTACTATTTCCCTAAGTTCTCTCCAACTTTTTTTTTTGATACTAATCGGTGTGATTTTATTAAGAAACAGTAATATGTACAAGTATGATAGTCTGCAACACCAGGCTAAGCAAAGCTAGCAGCTAATACATGAATAGAGCTATCACCGAGTAAAGCGAATGACAATACACTGGCTAGGGTGTTGGGCCCGGTGGCACTATCTTGCAGAAATAATATCACCTCACAAGGAAATAAACAAGTGGAGGACAAAAAAGATAAATGACACACAATATTGAACGTGGTTCACCCAAATACCGGGCTACATCCACAATCCCGATAAAAACTTTCACTATAAATAGTAGGCTTACAAGAGAGACTTCCCTAAATTTTAGGGGTATAATCAACCTAGATTTCTATCCAAAATAATGTCTCACAAGGTGTTTCCCAAGTGTTTGTCAAAAATACCCCCTAAGGTATTTTTTTCTCACTATTTTGTCACTCCCTAATTTAAGAAGGAAATTTTCTTCCCTCCCACACACTCTCTCTTTCACTCTCTTATTCACACTTCTTGTGAATGTTGGGATGCTTTGAAGAGCAAATGAGCAGCCTATTTATTGACATCTCGTTAGGGACCAATTTGTAGAAACCAAGAACTTCAGGGACTAATCTGCAAAACACTTAGTGCTCCACTAACTGCTGATTAGTGCTCCACTGGCAATTAGTGGTGGGCCCCACATGTTGCTGGAACCCAGCACAAACAATTCTCCCCCTTCCGACTACATGTTGGGGGGATCCACCAGTCCGGCAGCTTCTCTGCAATACTCAAACTTCCCTCTTGGAAGTGTCTTCGTCAGCATATCTGATCCATTTTCTTCTATATGGATCTTCTCGAGTTGTAATTGCTTCTTCTCTAGCACATCCCTGATCCAATTATATCTCACATCAATATGCTTCGATCTGGAATGAAAAGAGGCATTCTTCGCAAGATGGATAGCACTTTGACTATCACAGAATAGCTGATAGCTATCTTGCTAGAATCCAAGTTCAGTTAAGAACTTATTCATCTATAACAACTCCTTGCATGCTTCCGTTGTTGCAATAAATTCAGCTTCTGTAGTTGACAGAACAACACACTTTTGTAGCCTTGATTGCCATGACACAACTCCCCCTGAAAAATTAATCAGGTATCCTGATGTAGATTTTCTGGAACTAACATCACCAGTCATATTTGCATCAGTGTATCCAACCAGCACTGGCTTGTCTTCACCATAATATAAGCACATTTTGGAAGTTCCTCGAAGATACCTGAGAATCCACTTCACAGCATTCCAATGCTCTTTACCAGGATTCGAAAGGTATCGACTAACCACTCCGACTGCGTGAGCAATGTCTGGTCGGGTACATACCATGGCATACATCAAGCTTCCCACTGCTGAGGCATATGGAATCCGCTCCATCACTTTCTTCTCCTCATCCGTAGATGGACTCTGCTCAGGGCTTAGTCTAAAAGTAGTTAGCAAGAGGACAGCTTACTGCTTTAGCTTTATCCATGTTGAATCGTTGAAGTACCTTCTCTATATACTTCTCCTAAGACAGCCATATCTTCTTGGCTTGTCGATCTCGAACAATTTTCATCCCGAGAATTTGTTTTGTTGGCCCCAAGTCTTTCATGGCGAAAAACTTGCTTAGCTGTACTTTCAAGCTGTTGATTTTGAAAACATTCTGGCCAATAGTCAGCATATCATCCACATAGAGCAATAGGATGATGAAGTCATCGTCAGAAAATTTCTGAACGAACACACAGTGGTCTGAAGTAGTCTTCTTGTAGCCCTGTTGCTCCATCACCGACTCAAACTTCTTGTACCACTGTCTTGGGGCTTGTTTTAAGCCGTAGAGGCTCTTCCTCAATCTACAAACGTAATCCTCTTTTCCTTTCTGCTGGAAACCCTCTGGCTGCTCCATGTATATCTCTTCTTCCAAATCACCATGTAGGAAGGCTATTTTGACATCCATCTATTCAACCTCCAAATTGAGACTGCAGCTAATCCTAGCACCGTGCGAATTGAGGTCATTTTCACCACTGGTGAGAAGATTTCATAAAAGTCAATCCCTTTCCTTTGACTGAAACCTTTGACAACCAATCTTGCTCTGAATCTTGGACGTGGACTGTGCTCTTCATGCTTGATCTTGAACACCCACTTGTTCTTTAAAGCTCTCTTGCCTTTAGGAAGCTTCACCAGCTCAAAAGTCTTGTTCTCATGCAAGGATTTCATCTCTTCTTACATGGCTTTAACCCACTTCTCCTTATGCTCATCATTAATAGCTTCATCATAACTTTCTGGATCTCCCCCGTCAGTGAGAAATAAATAATCAGTTGGAGAATATCTGGTAGAGCGTTGCACAACTCTACCAGACCTTGTTCGATAAGGAGAGCTACTTAAAGGCTAAGGATGGTCATCCCCGACTGTATCATCATTGCCATCATCCTCGTTACTATCAGCTTCTGCTGACTCATCTTCAGCAGGAACATCTGGAATTTCAGGATGAATATCCTGAACATCATCTCCATCATGCCTCGGCACCACTGGACACTGGTGGAGGTAACTGAAACTCTACTAGATCATCACTGGACTTCTCTGCTTTATCAATGTCTTCTAGGGTCTAATCCTCCATAAAGATAACATCTCGACTTCTGATAAGCTTCTTTTCTGCTGGATCATAGAATCTATAGCCAAACATGTCTTGACCATAGCCGATAAATACACACTGCCTTGTCTTGGCATCTAGTTTGCTTCTTTCATCCTTTGGAATGTGGACATGAGCTTTGCACCCAAATACTCGTAGGTGATCGTAGGAGATGTCTGAAACGCCCTAACCCGTATTTACCATTATCCACAGTAAACACGTGGGCCATATGCAATTACCGAAGTCAAGCAGTTATAATACAACAAGATGTCAAACCATACACCAACAGTACTTGTCTCCGAAACTCGGGACATTATTACAGCACACTAATATTACACGCAGCGGAAGTCTTAAACACACATATGGCAAATAATAACAAATGAGATGCATCGCAGGTTGGATCCAGGCCTGGCAGAGGGTGCGCCACAGCTGCCCCGAACATACCTGTACTATGCACAAATCATTCTACGTGACCGAGTCACGTAGGCGAGGGGTGAGTCCGAAGTGCTCACCGGGTAAAATCCATAAGTAAATATGAATATACAAGCAACCAATAATAATAAGGCCAAAAGAAAGCATATATCCGGAATGTAAACATCAGAAAGAATCAAACATTGGCTTGACAGTTCTTGGTTCACCCTAGACTCACTATTCCAATTTATATGGTAGGGCCCCAATCACTTAGTTAAATGTTGGCCATCGCCATGGTAGCCGATCTAGCTAGACCCAGGGTTCTTCCCCGTAAACAAAATCACAATCTGACATGAACAGGGAGCAGGACCAACCACTAACTCTCCCTACTTAAGACTACCACCTCTGGGCTGTTCCAACATTTAACCGTGATACTAAACGTCTAAGTGATTCCGTTTTATTATTAGTCTTTCTAGACACATAGCCTATCTTCTTTTCCTCATAAGTCGTTCCGAGCAGGCTATCGGCCTCTTCGCTCGTAACCACCATCAACAGTTGACATAAACCGGTACCTCCTGTACCCAACTCTCTCTCTTATCTCAACAACAACATTATTAATTTCAATAGCAGCAGTAATATTCAACTTAAACTATCACATATCAATCATTCACAACCACAAGTAATATCATACCAGCAATGTCACACACAGCAACAAACAACAACTTATTATTACGGGCAGTATATTAACATTTACTTATCCTCACCTTGGCCGATAAATTCCATAGGAAATTCGTCGATTGGTTCCGGTTCTACGTGCTCGTACTCGTTATCAGCTTCTATTCAGCAAATAACACATATTCACATAAAATGCACAAATAATGCTTATGATATGATGTACTGTAATACTAATTCTACTAAGTCATTCATCCCGGTTCGTACCCTATTATCCTCATCATTCACTATTTAATATCATAGGCCGGTATCATTTCACCGTATTTACATCCGGCTATTAAATACTTAATAATCCTCCTTTCAAAAAAACGTTTCCTTGTATATAATATGTTCCTAAAAATTTAATTACTATAACTCCTAAAATAATATGTCAATTAATTATTTATTTAAAACATAATTTATTTTCTAATTCAATTTTTCCAGAATTTCGTTTTATTATTATTTATTTATTTTTTTGGGTTGGGTCGTGAACAGTACGGCCCATGAACAGTAACAGGCCAGGTGAACAGTGTTCAGCCCATGCACAGTACTGGGCCTGTGAACAGTCGGACCGTGAACAGTTCGTCACTGTGCAGACCCGTAACAGTGCCAGGCTTGGGCCAGGCCGAGGACCCGTCGGGTCAACCTGACCCGTCCCGCGACCCGACCACTGAAACGGGTCGCGTCTTCAACCTCACGCTTACCTGCAGGTTGACGCGGGCGGTGCAGGCGACGACGACACGAGCTGGCGGCGGGCTGGTCGAGCGGTGTAGCGGGTAGTGGAGAGGCAGGCGGCGTGGGGAGCTGGTTGGCGGGAGGTGGCGGAAGGTGATGCAGCGACGGTGGCAGGGGCGGCGTGTGGTGCGTGTTGGGTATACGTGTTGACGGCGGCGGTGTCGAGCGAAGGTGGAAGATAATGGAGATAGGGGAGAGGATGGCGGCGCGAGGAGGTGATGGTGGTTAGTGGTGGACGGCTTGGTGGTCTCGTGTGGTGGCGGCCGGTGGTGGAAGGTGGTTTCGGGTGTTTGAAGGCGGGAAGAAGATGATGAAGTTTGAGTGAGGAAGTCATGCATGCAGGCATCATTTTATAGGCTGGGTGTTGCTGGTCACGACAAGTTTGGGGACGGCATTCTTCACGAGCTCACAGGAAGTTTTTCACGAGCTCACAGGTACGCTTTTCACGGGTTCGCGGGCGGCACTCACGCGTGAATAGGAAGTGTTGTGCATGCATGGCATGTATGACATGCATGGCTTACGGTGCAATTTGTACAGTGTACCGCTCGGCCCCGAGAAACCCCATACTGATCCGTAAAACCCGTAAGAAAATCCCGAGCGTAGAACAAAACTGGATTTCGAAATCCGATGCATAATTTATCTTAAAATATTTTCCCAAGATTATTTTTATTTGGTAAATTACTGTACAAAGCATTTTTACAGTCCCGGTAAAATGTAAATTTTTACCCGGGCTGTTACAATGTCTCTTCCTGATATATAAATGATAAAAGCATCTAATAAATTGAATAGAATAATTATCTTCGTATTGACCTAAAAAAATCTAAAAAAAATATTACCATATCTTATATATAAAAATAAATAAGATATATATGTAAAAAAATGTGAATACTTGAGAACTAATATAAAATTTTAAAAACTATATCACACTACATAAAATATTAAAAATAATTAATATAGACTCTATAAAAGAGAGGTAAAGGCAGCAAATGGAAGGTGCAAATATAAATGTTTCATAGAATAATATTATACAAATAATATCAAAATTTAAAATTCGACATAAAAATAAGATATGAGAAGATAAAAATTAATTTGTTATCATGTAATAATATTTTAAAATTATAAAAATTTTATATTATGTAAATTATTATAGATGAATAAAAATTATATGCAAAAAAAAACAATAGAGAATGAATAAAAAATTAATATAAATTCTAATAGAATCATGTATTATAGAAAATAAATAAAATCAATTTATATGTGAAACGCCCCGACCCATATTTACCAGACACAGTAAACACATGCCGAGACTATTCTTATTGATGGAACAGACAGTACATCTCACAAATACAATACAACATCATTCCAAATATTACAACTATCACCCCATACTCGGGGACCATTATTCATGCATCACACTCTAGCTCAACAGCAGCAGCAAAAAACATATGATACAGCAACAGAGGCAATATAGAAAAGCAGTAACACAGCAACATATAAAATATAGCAGCGGAAGACTTAAATGCATATGCAGCGGAGGTATGGATCTGGAGTCAGGTGGAGAAAAAAACAGCAGCCGTCGAACGTCGTACCTGAACTACGAAAAAACTCAACCTACGGGATGAAACCCCGCAGGCGAGGGGTGAGTCCGAAACGCTCACCGGTGCATTTAGGCACAATCATGGATAAACAGAGATATGCAAGCAACCATAATACTTTCGATGAAATTAATAGTAAAAGACAAATCAGAGATTCAACCAGATCATGACTGTGCCAAGGCCAAAAAAATATTTATTATTATTACCAATTTTATCTTTCGGGGCCCTGTCACTAGACAAGCTAGGGTCATACTTGGTTATCAATTGATTTCGGATGCCAGGCCAAACGTAACCCGGGATAAACATCCCAATAACAAAACCAATTCGGGATCAACATCCCAATAACCAAACCAAACCGGCCATGACACCACAGAACTAGCCTCTAACCATCTAGTCGTACCACTACTTTCCACATGACAATAAAATCGTCATCTCAAATTCAATTCCAATTTCCAATTTCCTTTTCCCATTTATCCAAATCACAGTTCATTCCAATTATCCAGTCCATAACACAGTCTATCAATAACAACAACAATATCCATATCAGTGAAATAACTAACAATGATCATCTCAGCAGTTCAATCAAACAACAAAGCACAACCAAGTATTACAGGCACATATCAAGGGTTATCCATCCTCACCTTAGCCGATTATCAATTATGGAGTTGCCCAACAGATTCCAAGTCCGGTTCCTCAGGTAACTGCTCGTTATCAACTCCTATATCAAGCAAATAGTATGCACACATAAGATGATATGCAGATGCCAGACTAATACTGTATGCCGTAAAATAAATTACTGAACCGACTCGGTACTGCCTCGGGTTATTTTTCCGTTATCATCATAATTCACCATTTATTTTCAAGTGTCAAAAATATACCATACTCATACCCAGTTACTATTCCGGTATAATACTTTGATAATACCCTTTCCAAAATATTTTCTCAAAATAATTATTATGTCATAATAAATAAAGGTAAATATAAATTATTTTTAATTTCCATATTACTTTCAGAATTATTATTCTTTCTAGAATTATATATGTTTTTTTCACTTTTTTTTTAAACCGGCTGGGCCAAATAGTGCTAGCCCAACCCATTGCATAGGCCCAACCAAACCCCAAACAGAAGTCTGGTTACAAGCCCACGCGTTACGCCCAGCTGCACTTCAGCCCACCTAAAACTCCTCAGCCCAACCCGACCAGTTCAAACCCAAACCATAAACACAACCCGCTCGGTTGAGGTAACGGTTCAACCCGACCCAGAGACCCTATCCGGGTCGTCTTCAACCCCGGATCTGCTCACCTTGGTGAGCTCTAATGCGGTCGTGGTTTCCTGCAAGTGCACAGGGTTGTTGTAGTACGTATCAAGGTCGTATCCACAGGGACTGAGTTGAATCTGTTTTTCTTAAATTTTGGACTAGACTTGAAAACAATTTAACTGGGATGGATTTTGGTGAATAATAATTAAGAAGCAAAATAAGCAGTAAAATAAATGTAACAACAATTTAAACGAGGAAAAGGTCAAGAATGGTGAATTCTTAGGCATCCAGGATCCACATGTCCCGAATTAATCTTATAAACTGCTCTACAGCCTCAGTCACAGACTGACACTGTGATGAGGCTGTGGCTAATGAGATGTCTTGACGGGGCTCCCAACCTAAGGTACTATCAACGGCTTTCGGTCTTATTAATAGTTCCCTAAGCGTCCATCTACCCCCTGTCACTAGAGCAGACGTCCACTTAGAGAAGAAGTTCAATGTTGGTGCGGATTCCCACAGTCTCTCCTTACCTTCTTTCGAATGCTTAAGGAGTGAAGGTTGACTATTGTAGGTCTAGCACTCTTGGCTTCTCCTTTCGGTCCTTCACCAGATTGCTACTAAAATGAAAGTATGCTACCCAATAATCAATCAAGAATCAAACTAGGAGTTGTGTTATCTCTTGACTACACTGTCACAGCGTGAGGCTGTAGAGGACATAGCCTGAAGCTGTCGACAGCAAATTAGTCAGTTATAATGGTAGGATCTTGCATGGGCTCTCAACCTATACTGCGCCCATTTTCTCTCGCTCACAGGCGCCTCCCAAGGTTCTCATCTTCCTAGTGCTCTCGCATAGGTCAAACTCAAGGGGGATGAAGATTTGGTGTTGAGGCTAATTCCTCAATTAGTCTCTAACTCTGTCACGAGCTAAGAACTAAGGTTTGGTTGTTGTTTTTCTAGTGAGCTATGGTTTCTCCCTTCGGTACTTCTCCTAGCCACCTGAGTTCATGCATGGGTTTGATCAGAACCTAAACATGGATAAAGGGCTCAACAAGTAAAGCAAGGATGAAGGGATTAAAACGTGAGCAATTCATTAAACACAAATCGGGTACATACTTCCCCCTTCAACCTAAGAAGGGGTTGTTTAGTTCATAACAGCAAATACAAAAATAATGGAGGTATGGTATGTCATGGTGTTTTCGAGTGAACTGAGAGTGAGGGGCAACACGATTTCTGCCCAGAAAGGCTGCAGAATCGCGTTTCCTCTTGGTCCCTTGAATTTCGGGTCTTCTCCTCAACTCATGTCGATGCCCCCGTTGCTTTCCTCCTTTCCCCTTTTTGTAGGGTGCACCTCCTCTAGTCTTCTCCTTTCCTCAATTGCTGGAAAACTCCCTTTGTCTGGGCAAGTTGTCCTGATTATTTTCCAACGTGCGCGTGTGTCTGTCAGGACAGGGGGCGTGATGGGCAGCAATTGGTGGGTGGTGAGTTCCAAGGCGCCTCTTTGTCTGGGCAAGTTGCAGAATTTCCAGTGGGTGTTGTCAGAGCAACCGGGATGGGCAGCACCGATTGGTGGAAGGTGAGTTCCAAGACACCCTTTTTGCAGAAGATAATCATTTTCAGAGAGATTCCCTCTGGGTGTCATGTTCCCATTGCTTCTTTTCCTTCAAAGTGCTCTAGGAATGTCAGGAGAATGATTGTTTAAGTTAGTGGAGCAGGTGGCGCAAGTGGCGGCGTTCTTTATTCTTTTTGCTTTTTCTGGGTTTCTGCAGCGTGTACAGACTCACGCTGTGGCTGAGGCTGTAGCAGTTCTTTCTCAAATTCTTCCTTTAATTGGTTCCTGCTTTGGGTCCTTGATAAACGACAGCCTCAAGAACAGGCTCACAGGCTCTGTCACTGTCTCACGCTGTGACTGAGGCTGTATCTTCATATTCTTCAATGAAATCCTATTGATTTTGCCAAAATGTACCTGAAACCACTAATCATACAGTAAGGGATGGAAATTGGAGAGATATGATGGAATATTGCATATGAGGCATATAATCATGATGAATTGAGAGCGATTTATGTACAAAATTATGCCTTAAACTATGCATATTTCACATGCATCAAAATATCCCAAACTGAAGATTTTGCTTGTCCTCAAGCAATTAAAGAAAAGAAAAGGAGGAATGATTTTCGAAAGGAAGAAAGAGAAGTTTCAGTTCATCAGGATTTCACTAAGTTTCTTCCTTTTGGTGCCTTAATTCAAACATCTACTGATTTTCCTTTAGTTCTGCATCAAGTCTAACCACAATCCTTGTCAGTAGTTTTTGGTCATAAAAATCACAGGAATAATTTGGCAACTGGTATCCATTCTTCTACCTCTTAGAGAGAATTCTGCTAAAGTTTAGGATTTGAAAACATCACCTCATATGCAGGCTCGTCACTTCCATCTCCACTAATGTGCATAAGTCTTCAAGTTAGGATCACTAGGGCTTGGCTGTGTTATATTGGGGCTAGGGTGGTGGTTCTCAATGGATGGAGGGTGGATTGAGCAAAAGTTGGTGGTCTGTGAACTTCGAAATTC
>JAKUCV010000473.1:0-37748 GCA_028386065.3 Turnera subulata | reverse complement strand
AGGTGATATGGTGATATCACGGGTATCCGTTTTATACAGTTAACTCGGGGATCAAGAAACATAGATTAAACATATACGAGATTGACATATTCCATGTCTCGTGTTTGATCTAGATAATGGGACGAAGGGACGATGACATATTCCGAGGCATAGAGAATCAGTACTGATCTTGTCGTTCGGGTAGCAATGATGTGTTGCTGGACGCCGCTCTTTGCTTATAGTTGTAAAATGAGAATTTTACAATTATTGCCGGACGTTACAAGTGCCTACAGGGTCACACACATAGAACCGTTGATTCGGGCAGGTGGTTGAACTGTGGTTGGACCATGGTTGGACTGGTGTGTGGTTGGACCGTGGTTGGACCATGGTTGAACCAGGGTCGTTTTTGGGTGGTTGGTTTGCTGAATGTCAGCATTATTGAGCCCCTTTAGTGCCACTTTAGGTGTTGTGCATGATGATAAGGATTAGTGGACCATTATTATGTAAAGACATAATAATAGTGGTATTGGGGCCAAGGTGTTGGCCATTACCTCCACTAATGGACCTTTGGGAGTGGTGGTGTATGTGTGATCTGATCATTCACTTCCTCAGCTCCCTCACCACGTTTTCAGAGCACCCAAAAACACTCTCCCAACCCTCTTCTTCTTTGTGAAAGAAGAAAGAACAAAACACCACAAAACACATAGCTTCCGGTTCACTGCTGCTAGCACATCAGTCCGGGAGTGCTCGTTCTTGGTTTCGTGTGACGATTCCGGAAAGATCACAGTTCGTGTGGATACCGTAGAGGAGCCAGGCCGTTGTCTTGCTCTAACTGATTCGGCTCTACAGTTGGGTGAAAGACCTCAACCGAACAAGGTACGTAAATTTTGTTATACGGTTTATGTTGCTTCACATGTGGTTCTTGGTTGTTTCCCTTACTTCCGCTGCTTGTTGTGCATATTATGAGTGTCATAATAGCTCTAGGGAAACTTACAGCTTGTTGGCTATACAGACAGTGATTGGGTTGGAGACATTGAGAAGAGGAAAAGTACTTCTGGGTTTGCTTTTCATCTTGGAACTGGTGTTTTCTCCTGGTCATCCAAGAAACAGCAGGTGGTTGCATTGTCTACAACTGAAGCAGAATATATTGCAGCTAAAAATTGTGCTACTCAAGCAGTATGGTTGAGGAAGATGCTTAGTGAGCTGAAACAGTTTCAAGAGAAGCCCACTACAGTGTGTTGTGATAACAAGTCAACCATTGCATTGTCAAAGAATCCAGTGTTCCAAGGTCGCAGCAAATCTATTGACATCAAGTATCACTACATTCGTGAGCTGGTACAAAACAAAGAAATTGTGCTTGAGTTTTGTTCTTCTGAAGATCAAGTTACAGATATTTTCACAAAGCCAATGAAGACTGAAATGTTCCTAAAGCTCAAGAAGATGATGGGCATGATGAAGCTTGAAGATTTAGTTTAAGGGAGGCAATGTGGAAATAATATTAAACAAAGTATTTATTTATTTAATATAAGTTTGTGTTGTGGTAGGAGTCCTAAATCTAAAAGGACTAGGTATTATGATATTTGTGGTACACTATATAAAGGGGCTTACCCTAGTATTTTATGTGTGTGGTTTTACAAATAAAATAAAGTGTGTTGGTGCTGCGCATATTCTCTCCCTGCTAACAATATAACTTCTTGATTGATCTCAACTAAGGATCCATTCAAATATATTTTGGCTTCATTCGCATTTTGTCAATTTTTTTTTCTCAAAGTTGCCCATCTTTGAACTAATGAGGTAAAGTCAAGTATATTTAGCTTTGGAATAATTATGAAATGATTGTGAAAAGAAATGTGTACTTTCCCGATATAATTAGCATCTATCAAATTGTTTTACCTATTCTCCACTATGTAGTCCTATACCTATGCAATCTCCAAATCGCTCTATGTTTTATTTTATTCCTTACTCTAGAGTCTCATATTTGTAAAATTGCAAATGATTTCAACTGTACAAACTCATCCCTTTATAGTATGACACCCGGGATCATTGGGACGGGAAGTGTACGCCGTTGGCAGGATGAACATGAAAAAAGAGCGGCTTCTGACAGGCTTCTAAACGAAGGGGCACAGAAATAAACTGAATTAACACCTGAATAGGAGAGATCGTGAGACTGTGTAGGGATAGGGCTACACAGTTGGACGATTTCATAATTATATAAATATAAGACTGTATAATTAAGAATAACTCAAATGAATTCTTTTCAAGGTTGTACAAGTATGGACAGTAGAATTGTGAATAGTTTAAATGATTTGATGGGTACTACTTGAAGCATTCTAGGATATGGTGACCTCGTGGGAAGTTTTTAATTTTTACATATATATCCTACCACGATGTACCTACGAGGCCCTTAAATTTTTAATTTTTACATGTAAGTCCTATCGTGATATATATTTGGCTCTTTTTAAATTTTATTTTCTCACATAAACCCTTACTATCATACATATTGGCCCCTTCTAGAAATTATATCTAGCTCCGCCACTGTAAACCTCGATCTTGTTTAATATGAGCACTTATGAGAGAGTGATGTGCAAGTGGCTCAAACATTTTAAATTCTTTGGATGGACATTCTCCAGAATGTTTGGATGGAAAAGCAAATAAGTTACCCATATATATGTTGCATAAATCACTCCGAGGTTGGTGGCCATTTTGTTACAAAGAACTAATTCTCCTTTTTCCTTTTTATATTTCCATCCTATACACCAATTCTCCCCCTAACTAATGTACATCGGATCCAAGTCAAGCACCAACCTTTGATGAATAAATTATCCAAACAAAAAATTTTAAAATAAATTTTAAGATGTAACTTATTCCTACCATTTATAGCATGCTAGTCACTCTCTCAATATTATTCGGATGAGTAGGTATACAATATATAATGTAATTTCTCAAGATATAATATAAATATATTTTTATCATCTATATAACAATAAAAAGATGCATGCAAATCCTTCTAATGTTTTTCTTTAAAATTATCATATAGAATTTTCTTGTAAGAAAGAGCTCTTTTCTATTTGAATTGCAAACCTTTCAACCTCTTTCCTTTAATTTTTTACTAGTTTGAAAAATATAATAGAGTAAAGAAGTTCAGTAGGCCAGTAGTGAAATGGATTAGAATATTTCAATTTTTTTCAAAAAAATAAATTTATACTAAAGTATGTTCCTAAATTCTTAGTTGAATGTGATTTTTAAATTTATTGATTTCGTTAATCATGTCCTAACCTGTAATTAAATGGATTAGAAGTTTAGTATGCTTGACCCATTTTTTTTCCTCTTCTATATAATTGATTCATTTCTTTAAATTTTTTATGGAATGATTTTGTTAAGGTTCAAGAATAATATTAACTAAATTAAAATTTAAGAAAAAAATTTAAGAAATTTAAGAATTCAAAAGACATAATATTACTTTTTCTTAGATTTGTGGATTTGTCCTTCAGACAACCTTTAATCATGAAAGCTATGGACTGGTTTGAGCTTGACGAAGCTGTATATGGATGTTGATGTATTGTAAGAGGATAGGAAAAAAGTTGTAACCGGACATGCTATTTTTTCTGGGTAAGTATATAAAAAAGCTTCATGATTAAGAAAGTTGGTGCCATATTATGAGTTTTTTACAAAGGATATACAACAATTAATCTCAATGTACTGCAAAAAAACTACAATTAGATTAGTAAAACTAATATCAAAATGTAGAAAAAAATTATGTAATATGCAAAGAAATATCATTCAGAAAAAGAAAAGGAGGAGACACGAATCTTGGCTTAGCAATGTTGCAATAAATCCGAAACATTGAAAAAATTCAACGAATGTAATAAATAGTTTTACCCCATCCAAAACCACTCCACCTAACAATCGTTGAATATTAAATATATTTTTGGGAAATTTTTATGGTCCGTACTGAACGAAAGAGAGCTCCTGCGCGTCGGGGAACACACAAGGAGTTCTGAAGCTGCCGAACAATATCCAAAAAATCAATCTCAACTATTACTTTTGTGAAACCCAACTCAGCCACCAGTTGTAAACCAACATACAGACCCTATAACTCCGCCACAGCAAACGCCAATACTTATTGTGAATCCATGAATCCAGCCTCTAGAACTATCCCGAATCACGCCCCTTGCTGCAGCTTTTTGGTCAGGTATTGAAACAGCCCCTTCACAATTTAATTTAACCCAACCTGGATTAGGAGCAGCCCATCTCACATTGTGTCTGCGGGATTTAAAAATGGTGAGTGTTGCATATTATCTCTAGAACTGGTTATAGACTCCCATCTAATTCCCGAAATTTGTTGCGTGAAGCAGTGGAGCAGGGAGAAAAGAAATAGGTGGGCAAGACCAAGAAAGTAGGTAGAAGCAAGAGAGACAAAAATAATATATGTAATGGTGTTACTGCACATAGAAGTTGTGGATCGGTGGAAATAAGGTTATACTAATGTTTTAGATTAAAAAAACTGCAATATATGTCATGCTAAAAACTATAAGGCTATAAAGACTCCAAAAATCATGAAAAAGATATGGTAGGGAAACGAATAGATTGGAGCAGTAGTAGTCAGGCAACATATAATGGAACATCTCAGTAAAAGCCTAATTTATTTTCATATTATATATTTTGCACACTGAGCTAGAAATTTATAAGTAATAAAGTATAATTGTTATGCAGTGTATAATTTAAAGTGGTCGGGACCAAGACCACTTGCCCGCTAAAATAAGATGTGATCCATCAAATCTAGGAGTACTTGCCTCTCCATGTATTGTCCAGGGTAAAAAATGGGCCAAGCAAAGCATACGCAAAATGTCAATTTGCAAGCATCAAACACATCCTACTGCATCCCCTTGACGATTTAGATAATGCCTACGGTGCTTAATTTTTTCACTAAAACTTACAAAAAATTTGTGCCTGCGAACTTACAACAAAATCTACTCCTTAATTTTGTAACTAAGACTAAATGGAAACATTTTTCTTAATTTGGTTTTGAACTACAATATATCTTTCAAAAAATTTACTAATCTTTTTTGTCGGGCCCAACGTATAGCCTCACTCTTCTTGACGGGCTGACAGCAAACGGCCGATTTTTCTTTTCTTGAAAGCGCAAAACGGCGCCTAATTGGGCCCAACTTATTTCATTTACCTTGAACCTTTTGTTCTTTTACATTTTTTTTTTATTTTCAAGAAATATTCTCAATAGTTTCCGCCCCTAGTACTTTACTATCCCTACGGTACCAATTGTCCTATCATTTTTAGGATTTAGGATGACTTTATCCCAAAGAAAAATTATACATTGATGTAGTAGTTTGAGATTAATTTGGAGGGTGTTGTAGTCCTTTTTTCTTTGGGGAGGTTGAGGTGATTAATACTACTAAGTTCCATGCGTGTTCATATGATGCCGTTTTTTTTTTCATAATGAAACATACAATGCCGCTGATTTAACTTGAAAATTATGATTCTCGGGAAAAAGACTTTACAATGCACAAAATACAACTGCTTATACTTAGTATTGCACAAATAAAAAATGAAAAGTATAGAAAAGGAGACATTAGAATTTCTGGATATCCCGATCTCATCCAATCTATTGAGAACCAGTAGAAAGGAAGGAAAAGACTAGGATATCTCATCCAATTTTCAATTTTGACAGTTCGACTTTTGAGTAATATGTGACACAAATTAGGAATCAACTAAAACTTATCCTACCCTGTGAATAAAAAGAATTGAAAAAGAGATAATAACATTTTGGTATCTAAATCTCATTCATCTAGTGAGGACCAGTTAAAAAAAGGAATGAAAATCCTTCACAAAGGAAATATTAGCATTCTTGGGTATCTAATCCAATTTTTGCAATTCGGATTGTGGGATTGTGAATTTGTGATACGTTTCCCAATTCAGGAATCAACTAAAACTAAATCAACAATAATGGAAATACGGGCATAAAATAGAAGAGGCGATATTAGCATTTTTGGGCATCTCAATCAGTCAATCTCATCAAATTTTGTACAAACCATTAGAAAGGAAAGAAAAAAAACTAGAGAAAGAAAGTATTAGTATTCTTGGATATCTCATCTAATTTTTGAAGCCACTAAAAAATGTCAAGGGAAGTCCATGGCGTATTCACTAATCATTATATATATATATATATATATATCTGCCATCTTAACACATATATACAAAGCATAGAAATACAGGAGGTGTATTACATAAAAAGCAGAGAAGAAAACAAACATCACCATGGTAGGGGTCGGGGAGCAGAAAGTTCAGATTCCAAAAGTCAAGCTTGGTACTCAAGGACTGGAGGTATGTACACAGTTTATATGAAAACAAAATATGTGCTCTCGACTTCACACTGGATACTGGATATAATATATAAACTGTGAGCATTATTAATTTTGAACAATCATGGATGTCATCTTGCAGGTCTCGAAAATGGGTTTTGGATGCTCAGGAATTACTGGAATGTACAATCATCCTTCTATCCCAGAAGAGGATGGCATTGCAATCATCAAGGAAGCAGTCAATCAAGGGATCACATTTTTTGACACAGCTGATATTTATGGACCTCACACCAATGAAGTCATCGTTGGCAAGGTATGTATTTTCCCTAATGAAGATTAAGAACTAACCGACTACTAAAATTTTCACATTTTTAATGTAAGAGTGGACTAAAGCCAATCAAAATCATGGCATTAACTGCATCATAAGACAAGGGTGCTTATTATTTTTTCATGATGTGGTATATATATATCCTTTTCCTACTCCTAAGACTGCTGCTTTAATTCATTTATTTGCAGGCACTGAAAGAATATCCCAGAGAAAAGGTGCAGGTGGCTACAAAAGGTGGAATTGTGACAGTTGATGTTAAGACCAAAGGTATTCCAGTAGATGGTAGTCCTGAATATGTGCGTTCAGCTTGTGAGGCCAGCCTCAAGCGTCTGGATATGGAATACATTGATCTGTATTACCTGCATCGGATTGACACTTCCACACCTATCGAGGATAGTGTAAGCACTATACAATATTGCTTGTTCCAGAATCTTAATTAAACTACAAGGAAACTAAAGTAACAACATGTATTAATTACCGTGCTTTACATAATTAATTAGGTGTATTTTAAGAAACATACATTTTGTTGGTGGCAGGTGGGGGAACTCAAAAAGCTAGTAAAAGAGGGGAAGATTAAATATATTGGATTATCAGAACCTAGCCCTGACACAATAAGGAGGGCACATGCGGTCTATCCTATTACTGCCCTTCAAATGGAATATTCCCTGTGGTCTCGTGATATTGAAGAAGAAATACTCCCACTTTGCAGGTAGCTTGTTCTTTTTCATGTAGTTAGATCTCGTATTTACGTATGTATTATGTAGCCCCTTTTTTGTTTTTCTTAGTCTTTGATTAGCTAGCTCCCTCAAAGACACTACTATTGTGACTAATTACTAATGGTTTTGGAGACTAAATTAATTTGAAGGGAACTTGGAATTGGAATAGTTACCTATTGCCCTCTCGGTCGTGGGTTTTTTGGTGGTAAGGCGGTGGTGGAAAGCTTGCCTGCAAATTCTGCTCTGGTATGAAAATTATATATCACACTTGAATAAACTTTGATTTCCTGCTCTAGAGTATGAGTTGCTGGAAAATATGTCATGCCTGTGACAGTTTTTGCTAACACACATAATTCTCCTACTCTAGCCACTATATCCTCGCTATAGTGGTGAAAATTTCGAGAAGAACAAGGTGTTCTACACTAGAATTGAGAAGTTGGGGAACAAGCATGGCTGCAGTCCTGCTCAGATTGCTCTTGCCTGGGTCCTCAATCAAGGGGAGGATGTTGTTCCAATTCCTGGTTAGCATCCCTCTTTCAACTTTGAATATTTATATATTTTGTTGAAGTTTTCTACATATTTTAATTTTTCTCTCCTTAATTAATTTTTATCCTTAATATACAGGAACTACCAAGATCAAGAATTTGATTGACAATGTTGGAACAGTTCATCTCAAGCTCACAGAGGATGACATAAAGGAGATCACTGATGCTGTGCCTATTGATGAAGTGGCTGGAGGTAGAACCTTTATGCCCCAAGCAACCTGGAAATTTGCCAATACCCCACCTAAACAGTAGGACTATACCAGTATCAAATGAAGATGCCAATATATCAGAATGGCATGCAGGTGGAGGCTCCTTTGGCTTCCAATCATTTATAATTTAGCATGTCTATCAGCTTTCTTTATGCTCCAGCTTCTTCTTATTAAATAAATTAAGGATTCATCCATGTTTCCTTTTGCCAGACATTGTTATCCATGTTAAAGATTTATCTTTGACAAGCTGTAATTTTTATGTGCACTAATATGCACTTTATGTTTTATTCGCCATCATAGGATCTAAGACAAAAATTATGAATTATATTATCAAAGTATTGTTAACTTCTTGCGTATTAGTTTCTTTTTTTTTTTTTTGCTAATCAAGTTGTGTAGTTATAGAAGAACAATATTTTCCTGTGCTAATAGTAATATTTTTCTTGGTTTTTATCCAAGGAATCATAGGTTGATCGATCCACTCTTAGAAGATTGAGTTTATGAGTGTAACGAGGTTAAAAAAGTAAGATTGTGACAAGTTTGAAGTTTCTAATAGGTACTGAGTGGGTCCTCAACCATCAGCTTAATACTGAGATGGTCACTTGATAGTGAGTTAATTTGAGGTACTTATAAAGCCCCTAATCGCCTAGCTTGATCATTGTGGTTCAAGTTGTCATCCTTCAAACCCATGCCTAGCAGCATAGAACACCAGTTGTTCTAATTGTGCATCAAGATTCAACAAGTAATAAGTTGGTTTACTGATTTCATCAAACAGTTTCTGATGCTAGAGGCGAAGATGAGTTCCCAACATGTGGATGTTAACATGCAGCTCAGCTATTTATCAATGCTTTGGGAACACAAGAAAAAAATTTGTCACCAAAAACAGCATCATTTATATATTTATGCATTCGGTTGAGGGAAATTAAGTTCATTATGTGGTTCTTAGAGCCAATGAGGAGTACAATATATAATAGAACGGGTGGAATGAAACAAAAATAATAGCATTAAAATATTAAATAAGTGCTATAGGTAATCTATTTCGTGCAAAATTTCATAGAGAGGACCAAAAGTAGTTTGCATCTCTCGCCTTTCTCATTTAATATTGAATTATTTCCTTCACCAAAAAAAAGGATAACATGCCTCGTTTAACTCATGGTAGACAACTAATGATAATAATGGTCAAAAAAGTCTCCCTAAATAAAATGATAAAAAAAAGTTGGAGTGGATGTCTCGAATAGGGTTCCGTTGAAAGGTAAGATATGCATAATATTTTAAGATGCGCATTTTGATAGAATCAATATATAAAAATGTTTTATATGCTGAATTTGAATATATTTATTAATAATGGTCCCTTGCACGAATCTTTTGATAGACTAGCCTAACAAAAACAATATTATAAATTGTATTTGCTTGCTTACTTTGGATCTCCATTCTCCATGCGAGGTTAAAGTTTTACAGAGCAGTAGTGAGCTGTGGCTCCTCCCTTTGTACACCAAAAAAAAAGTTTTACAGAGCAGGGAAAACAAGAGCGTAAGAGGAAAGTAGGGAAAGATTAAGATGGCAGAGGTGAACACATTTGAGGTTCCAAGAGTCAAGCTTGGAACTCAAGGACTTGAGGTAGTATACATCTAACTAAACAAATCAGTTCTTCTGGATTCGTCATATGGATTATGCTTATTTTGCTAGACTGCCTGAATTTGTTGACCAATGATGTGGTCTTGCAGGTCTCAAAACTGGGTTTTGGATGCTCAGGGCTCACTATGTACAATGCCTCGGTCACTGAAGAGGAAGCCATTTCACTCCTCAAGGAAGCTTTCACTCAAGGGATCACATTCTTTGACACAGCTGATATCTATGGACCTCACACCAACGAAGTCATGGTTGGCAAGGTATGTTTGTGCATGCGAGAAGCCTTATAACTTATATAAAGAAGAGAAATATATAGTACCCTTTTTTGCTTCTTTATATATATCACTGCATTACCTGTGGAATATATTTGAGCTAGCTATTTCAACATAAGAAGGGGTTTGGGGAAAATGAATGGCCGGTAGAAACTATGGTTATAGACTACTTGAATCTTTTGGCAGGCGTTGAAACAAATGCCCAGAGAAAAGGTCCAGTTGGCTACAAAATGTGGAATTGTAACATTGAATATCGGCTCCAAGGACATTTCAGCAAATGGTCGTCCTGAGTATGTCCGGGCATCTTGTGAGGCCAGCCTTAAGCGTCTGGATGTGGAATACATTGATCTCTATTATCAACACCGAATCGACACCACCATACCAATAGAGGATACTGTAAGTACTTAATTACTACTTCAGTAGTCATAGAATCTTGAATTATATATCTACCAGATTAAAATTTTAGAATTGAGATATATGTTCCTATATATGGCATTTCCTGTATTGATGCATGATAGATGAGTGAGCTTAAGAAATTAGTAGAAGAGGGAAAAATCAAGTATATTGGGTTATCAGAACCTAGCCCTGACACAATAAGGAGGGCACATGCAGTTCATCCGATTGCCGCTCTTCAAATGGAATGGTCCCTGTGGTCTCGTGATATTGAAGAAGAAATACTCCCACTTTGCAGGTGCCTAATCCATATATGGTGCACACAAAAATACCCTGCATTCCCTTACCATTCATTGTAATCCAACTAATGGGTTTTGGTGGGTGGCCAAATATATATGCAGGGAACTTGGGATTGGAATAGTTACCTATTGCCCTCTTGGTCGTGGATTTTTCGGTGGCAAGGCAGTTGTAGAAAGTCTATCTTCAGATTCTACTCTGGTATGATCAAATTTTACAATATAGTAGACCATTAAATGACGGTTTTTGATACCAAACTATGTTATGCTTATGATTGTTACACATGACTAACATTTCCAACTCTTGCCTGTTTGGTGGTGATCGATGTGACTGAAATCCTACCCAGAAATCATATCCTCGCTTCAGTGGTGAAAATTTTGAGAGGAACAAGATTTTTTACTCACGAATTGAGAAGTTGGCCAATAAGCAAGGATGTTCTCCGGCTCAGCTTGCTCTTGCATGGGTTATGAATCAAGGGGACGATGTAGTTCCCATCCCTGGTTAGCTAGCCACCAATTTTTCTACTTTCTATTTCTTTTTAGCTTTCCTATCATATGTGTGCAGTAGTAGCTCCACATTTTCAGTTTCCAATGCATCCTTGAACTTTTTTCTTCTCTATATATGTAGGAACTACAAAGATTAAAAATTTGATTGACAACGTTGGATCAGTACGAGTTAAGCTCACAAAAGAGGACTTAAAAGAGATCAGTGATGCTGTGCCAATCGATGAAGTGGCTGGAGACAGAACCTTCAAACCCGAATCTACATGGAAGTTTGCCAATACCCCACCGAAACAGTACTAGAAGGTCTCATGGGGTGCATTATGTACTGTTCCTTTCTAATTCAATATTCCAGTAACCAATTAATAACAGAGATGGCTGCACTTTCCTTGTGTTTCATTCAAGAAGTTGCCATCCAGATTGGGGCAGTATATGCAGGAAAGACCAAACAAATTAATAACTGAGGGTGGATGTCTTCTTCTTTTTTTTTTTTTTTTCCGAAGCACGCCAACCGTCCCACACTAATCCGAATTAAAATATGACATGAACCACAAAGGTGGGCACCCCTGCCCCCAAAGTGTTGTATTTTGGAAACTCGAATTTGAAATGCCTTGGTTAAAGTAGAGTAGCTCCATCCTGGTATTCTAATCCTACAGAGTTTAGTGGATTTCTAATTATTCGTCGCAAAACGTGCTGCAAATATACAGCGTTGCTGTAGTAAACAAGGTCGATTCACAAGAGACTGGAAAATAACAATGTCCTTAGCACTCCTCAATTGATTAGACTGATCATAAACAGAAAAAAAAAAAATATACCGAGGTTTGAGAACAATGTTCGCAATTAATAAACTAAATAAGCAATAAATTAAAGAGTGAATTAAATCGGAAGTAAATTAAAGCAGAGTAAATCAACTAAGATCGAGTTCTGGAGGTTTAGAAAACAGTGATGAGAAACCTAGGTTTTCCGGGGTTCACTACAGCGTCGCTGTCGGACTACAAACCAGTGTTCTAATGCTTTAACTCGCCTATCTCGAAGGGCAACCTGACCTAAAGTGTTTATTTCTATTGTCACGTATAGAAACAAACCTACCCTAGTTCCGAACAGCCCGCTTTCGCCAGTGAAGCTCTTTCCTAAGGCACAGTGCCGCTGTGCCAGGCGTTGTTATCCTCAACTACCATAAAAACTTCTTTCGACAGCAGGTAAGGTAGAGGTCTGATATAGAACGTTCTGAGTTCTTAGTTTCACCGTTAGGTCCATCACTAAGTCGTCTAAGGTAGTGTTTATGGGTGATAAGGCCGTAGACACTATTAAGCTCTCTATATTAAATCAAGATAGAAACGAATCAAAGAAAACCAGAAACTGAATTATAAACCAAACATGAATCTGTAGCTACATCCCTTGAACCTAGATACCAGATTTAGTTCATGGAGAAATAAAGGAATAGTAAAAATATGATTGTCGACATGACAATCGCAAAAATCTAAAGAGAATCACTTTTCTTCAGCCTTCAAAACTTGTTGCCGACTTCTTGCAGTAGATCACATGTTTCCTTAGGGTTTTATCTCTTCATATTTATATAGCCTCAATTAAAAACCCTAAATCTTGGAGAATAAGGAATCCTCATAAAAGTGGCAAAAATAAACTTCTTTCCAAAGAGGGAACTTCCAAATGCACCGACTTCAAGCTCCTAAGATATAGGAGAAATTCGTCAAAAATAAAGTTCTGATTCGAAGCTTCATGCTGACAGCGGCGCTGTTGGCAGTCTGGACCATTTGTACTAGCAGCGGCGCTGCTGAACTTAAAATCGCCAAATAAGCTTCAAATTGCACCAAAATGCACCTGAAAGCAACGAATGATGAGGAAAGGTAGTTTGATGGTAAAAGAAGTGATTTGATATCTAAATGCATGAATATTGGATGAATACAAGGCCAAAAGACGACAGTGTGAGCTGTAAAATATGCGTAATTTCATACACATAAAATTCCCCCAAACTTAAACCTTGCTTGTCCTCAAGCAAAAGCACAAATCAGATCATAGAGAAAAATGATGCTGCAGGGAATTACAAACGCATTCTCAAATTAAACACATCAACAGCGCCTGCAACAGCCGCGACAGTGCACACTGCTCAATACCCTGAATATTTTCTTAAGAGAGAAATGTTAGCTTGGATTCAGCAGAGTCTAGCAGTTACAAGGCGATCAAAAGGAAACAGTAAGTAGACATTTACCCTCCAAAGCTCCTCATGCCAAACTGTGTAAGTTAAGTTCCGGGGCCAAAAACATCTATCTCACAGGCCGACTCAAATTTTCAATCTCCACCAATGATCATCAAGGCATAAACAAGGATCAACAGGTCTTTCTTGGTCTTGTAATGGGGATAGGTTAGGCTACCAAAGAATGGAAAATAGATAGGCTAACAACGGCTGCTTACCTTCCAAAATTCAAAATCAAATAGCTTCTTCTTCAAATTAGCTCACAAACCAAGAAAACCAAAATAGTGGAGCACATATTTGATTATAGGAGATAATGAGATTAAAGTATTTTCAAAGGAGCATATCGGGTATCTCTTTTCACTTTTGATTTTTTTTTTGTATACCCTTATTTTCAAATCTCCCTTGATCTTACAGTAGTACATAACAAATCTCCATGTCTTTGAATTACCAGGCTCCAATAAAAGGTTTGACAAACTCTATCTTTTTCACCTAGCAGCGACGTTGCCTCAACACTGTCACGCTAAAAATTAGAACTAGGAAGGCAAGCAGATAGGGTCAGGTTAAAAATTCTAGAACAGAGTGTTATAAAAGCACCATGATGGTCGTGCAAGGCTCAAAAAGCTAAGGTGTGATGATATAGGTGATATCAAAGAAAATCGACCATCAACCTAGCCTCAAACGGGGCTATCAAATGAATTAGTGATATAGGTAAGATAAAGTCAAGTTAAGCTCATCAAACAATGCCTATATCATTTCCCTAAATATGCCAAGATAATATAAATTTCGCCTTGAAAGAAAAATGAGAGTCGGTTCTAAAATAGTTAACATTAGGTACTGCCTGAATTAAAGAAAAGTTTGGCACTTGTTACCTCGAAGGAGTCATGTTTACATTACAGGTTTCGATTTCTCATCCTGCATAAACTTTACTCTACTAAAAACGAGCAAACATTGAGTGTAAGAACAATTAAAATAAGCAGGAATCGAAACAATGTATAGCAGCGGCGCTGTCAGGGCACTGTATCAGTGAGTAAAATGAGAAAACGCGTATAAAAGGCAACATCATGCACAACAAGAGTCAATTGGCCATGAAAAATAGAATGCATAAACGAAGACATAACAAAGAAATGCAAATTTCTCCCCCCCAAACTTGAAATGCACAGTGTCCTCACTAGGGAAAGAAAGATACACTGGAATGAAATACAAACAAAACAAAAGGGAGGAAACTCCCCCAAACTAGTGCCACAGAAAATAAAAGAACATAAAAAGAAAAATGCTAAAAGAAACATGATATGCAATCCCGAGAGCGAAACCAAAACAGATCATGGGGCCTTTGGGGGCAGCTGGTCCTGGATGGAGAGGAAGAGACCGTGTAGCAGGCGAAATTGGTCATCATGCTATGCCTGCATATCAGCCATGCGGGCATCAAAGTGCTGCTGTAGCAGCTGTATCTCCTCAGCAGTGGGCGTTGTCTGGGCGCTGGAACTGGAAGCAGGCTCCTTCCCCTTTAGGAACTTAGCAGCCTCGCTGGGCCCACAAGAAATGACCTCCTTCAGCGGCCGATAGCGGGAGAGGTCAACCTTGAAGTGCGCGGCCAAGGTAGTGATGAATCCCGAGCACCCCAAATAGGTCTTTTCCAAATGGTGATGGAACCACTCAAAAATAAAATTGCCGGTGTTAACTGCCCGGCGGTTCACAAAGCACCAAAGAAAAATAGCTCAGGATGAGTGACCACAGTCTTACTGCTGGCCCGACAAAAGATGGTCCTAACAAGGACATTGTGCACATAACACAGCATCGGGTCACGCAGTGTAGTGGTGGAGGAGGAGGAAGGATCATAGGGCAGGCCGTCGGAAGAAAACTCTGCCCAAACAGTGGCAGCGTCATACCCGGAAGGCGGCTCAGTGAGACCGTCATCAGGAAACCAAAACATAGCGTTGAATTCAGGCAGCGTCACACAGTGGGTCCTATTCTCAAGCCGAAAAGCTATTTGCTCTGGTTCCCCAGTGGCGCTATTCGCCGTAACCCACTACAAACTCCCATAAAACTCCCGGCACAGATGCTCATAGGTGGGCTCCTTCATCACAACAAACCGCGTCCAATCAATTGCTGTGGTGAGCTCATCAAACTGCGACAACCATTGATAGATGACCAGTATCTACGGGTCAAAGAAGCGGGAGTTAAGAACTATCTTCCCGGCTTGGTCAGCGTGCTGCTGGCGGTGCAGATCAGAGTGGAATAGAATGACAGGAGGAGGCTGCAGCACGGCCTCACACTCGTCCTCCATGTCGGCAGTGCCGCGGCTATGGGTGCTGCATCCGGAAGCTGGGGTGCGGGCGCGGCTGCGCTTCTTTGCAGGCGGCGGCGAGGCTGTGGCAGGCCGCTTCCCGTCTCTCTTGGCCTTGGCGGCCGCGGCGTAGCTTGCGAGCGAGGCTTGCTGCGTCGTGCTCCGACCGCTCCGTCGAGCAGGGTGTGGGATAGGAGAGACAAGAGAGAGAGGAGTGTTAGGGTTCTCCAGATCCACAAAGTCAGCCCCGGAAGGGGGCTGTGGGTGTCGCGGTGGCGTGGATGCACGTGTCAAGGAGGAGTCGGACCGGGTCGAAGATGGGGACACCGGGTCGGTCATGGGAGGCGGTGAGTGGCGGTGGTGCCAAGTAAGGTGGAGGACGACGTCGAGTTAGGTGGGGCTGTTTAGGACGTCGTCCTCGGGTCGTAGGCGGTGATGGGTGGTGCGATGGGGATGGGGATGATGGGGGTGTGGCCGTGGGCATCGGCTGGTTGTGGTGGGTGGGGTCGGTGGGCGAAGGTGGTGGTGTGGGAAAAGAGGGTTTGTCGGTAGTGGTGTCGCCGGCCATGGTGACGAGGATCGAGAGAAAAGGTGGGTTGTGAGGGTAGGTCGAGTTGGTGAAGAAGAAAGAAAGAAAAGAAAAGGAAAAGGAAGAAAAAGAAAAAGAGAAAGAGTGGGATTGGGAGGTGTGGTCGGCGACACGTGGGTAAGTGTGTGGGGGTGGGGAGATGAATGTGGACGGGTTGTTGGGAAGGGGGGGTGCGGTTGGGTGTGGGTGTTGGGAAGTGGAGAGTATGCTGAAGGGAATTTAGAAGGGGAGTAATGGAAGGTGGTGGATGTTGGTGGTAGATGGCAATCAATCGCCATAAGTGGGCATGAAACACTGCTCCTAAATTTTCGGCCATCCCAAATCTCAGCTGCAAATTTTCTACAGATAATCAGCCCCAGCTCCCAATTTTCCCTAAAAACCAGCCACTGTTCCCATTCCTGTCCTGAGAAGAAGAAGATACCCCCAAACTTGAATTTTAGTACGAGCTCTCAAGAATGAACATGCACGAATACAAGGGTAGGATGGTCATTTAGCAGAACACAATAAATATAACACATGTCATGGCACACAGTGCATGCTAGCAAATTTAAAATGCAAGAAAAAAGATAGGAATGCTTCTCTGTTTGCCGAAGACGATGTGTTGCACTAGCAGTGCCGCTGCTTCCCACCACAGCGTCCCTGTCTTTATGGCTTTTTTGATTTTTATACTTTTTAGGGCTGCAAAGCAACAGCAAAAACAAAACAAAAACAACAAGAATAAAACTAAAGGGATGTACTAAAAGTAAAACTTACCTCGGGTTGCCTCCCGAGCAGCTCTTCCTTTAACATCCGTTGGCTGGCCGGTACGTATGTCACTCAGTAGCGGGTGCTGCTAGTGAAGCAATGGTCGTTTCATCCACTGGTGCATTTGGAATGTACCGCTTGAGCCGTTGGTAGCTCACCTTAAAAGGTGGTGCATCATCCTTCTGAACCTCAATAGCACCATGTGGGAACACTCTAACCACTGTATAGGGCCCTGTCTACCGAGATCGAAGCTTCCCAGGGAACAGCTTCAGGCGGGAGTTAAACAGCAAAACTGCTTCCCCCTCCCGGAACTGCCTACAAAGGATATTGCTATCATGCCACCTCTTGGACTGTTCCTTGTAGATTTTATTGTTTTCATAGGCCTCCAGGCGGATTTCTTCAATCTCATTGAGCTACAGCTGCCTAGCAGTGCCCGCTGCCTGATCATCAAAGTTCAAAGCCTTTATTGCCCAATAGGCTTTGTGCTCCAACTCAACAGGAAGGTTGCAGGACTTCCCATACACAAGTGTGTAGGGCGTTGTGCCGATAGGAGCCTTGTAGGCTGTCCTATAAGCCCACAGCACGTCGTCCAGCTTTATGGAGCAGTCCTTGCTGGTGGAACTAACAGTTTTCTCCAGGATATGCTTGATCTCTCTATTAGAAACCTCTACTTGGCTACTGGTCTGAGGATGATAGGGTGTTGTAACCCTATGAGAAACCCCATATTGCTTCAACAGCGCCGCAAACAACCTGTTGCAGAAATGGAAACCGCCATCACTGATGATAACCCTTGGAACTCCGAATCTGGTGAAGATGTTTTTCTTCAGAAACCTTGTTACAATAGGGCCATCATTGGTTGGAGACGCAATGGCCTCAACCCACTTGGTCACGTAGTCAACAGTGACGAGGATGTACTGATTTGACTTAGAAGAGGGGAAAGGACCCATGAAGTTGATACCCCACACATCAAACGGCTCAACAAACAGCAGCCCCTGCTGTGGACCTTCATGGTGCTGTGAAACAGTCCTAGTGCACTGGCAGCGGTCACAAGATTTGACAAACTCCCTTGCATCCTTGTAAATGGTGGGCCAAAAGAAACCAGAATGAAGTACCTTGATGGCTGTCTTTTGGGCTCCATAGTGGCCTCCATAAGGGGTCTGATGGCAGCTAGCAAGCACCGTCTTATGGGACTCCTCCGGTAGGCACTTGTGAATTATGCTATCCCCACAGCGCTTGTACAGATATGGCTCATCATAATAATAATGCTTGATATCAGAGAGACATTTCTTCTTCTGGGAATAGTTGATATCAGGTGGGAATATGCCACAGACAACATAGTTCACATATGGTGCATACCAAGGAAAATCCGGTCGAAAAATCGCAGCAGCGGGCTGGGTTGCCCAGACAGTGGAAACTGCTGCCACCAAATACTTATCCGAGAGCTGATCATTGATAGGAGGTGCTTCTAGAGGTGAATAATCCCGATTTAAGACAATCCGGGAGAGATGGTCGGCCACAACATTCTCGGTCCCCTTTTTATCGACTATCTCCAAGTCGAACTCTTGGAGGAGTAAAATCCAGCGAATAAGTCGGGGTTTGGCTTCCTTCTTGGTTAAGAGGTATCTCAAGGCAGCATGATCAGTGTGGACAATCACCTTGACCCAAGAAGATAGAACCGGAATTTGTCTATGGCAAACACCACTGCCAGCAGCTCCTTCTCAGTGGTGGCGTAGTTCAACTGGGCATGATCCAAGGTGCGGGTAGCATAATATATGGCATGTAACTTGCCATCTTTTCGCTGTCCCAGCACAGCACCGACAGCATGATCGCTGGCATCAGTCATAATCTCAAACGGCAGTGTCCAGTCAGGGGGCTGCATGATCGGTGCGGTCACCAGCGCCTGCTTCAATCTGCAAAAGGCATCTACACAAGACTGATCAAATACAAAGTCGACATCTTTATTAAGGAGGTTCATCAAAGGCTTTGCAATCTTTGAGAAGTCCTTAATAAAGCGTCGATAGAAACCAACATGGCCAAGAAAACTACGAACAGCTTTAACACTGGTGGGTAAAGGCAGTTTCTCAATAACTTCAATTTTAGCCTTATCCACCTCAATTCCACGTGCTGAGACTAAATGTCCCAGTACAATACCTTCTCTTACCATGAAGTGACACTTCTCCCAATTTAACACCAAACGGGTCTCCTCACAGCGCTGTAGCACCTTGGTTAGATTTCTCAAACAATCATCAAAGGAAATACCATAAATAGAAAAATCATCCATAAAAACCTCCATAATGTGCTCGATGAAATCAGAAAATATGCTCATCATGCAACGCTGAAAAGTAGCAGGCGCATTACACAAACCAAAGGGCATGCGCCTGTATGCAAACGTACCGTATGGACAAGTGAAGGTAGTCTTCTCCTGGTCATTAGGGTGGATAAGAATCTGAAAGAAACCAGAGTACCCATCCAAATAGCAGAAATGGGAATGTTTTGCAAGGCGCTCAAGTATCTGATCAATAAAAGGAAGGAGGAAATGGTCCTTACGGGTGGCGCTGTTAACCTTGCGGTAGTCAATACACATGCACTACCCCGTCATAGTACGGGTAGGGATTAGCTCATTATTATCATTGCGGACCACTGTCATTAGGCACCACGTGAACAGGGCTCACCCACGGGCTATCCGAGATGGGATATTTGATCCCAACGTCAAGAAGTTTAAGGATTTCCTTCTTGACCACCTCCTTCATGTTCTCGTTGAGCCTCCTCTGATGCTCAACTGTTGCTTTACATCCCTCCTCCAGTGGGATGCGATGCATGCAGAGGGAAGGGTTGATCCCCTTAATATCATTAATAGTGTACCCAATAGCAGCACGGTGCTGCTTGAGGACACTCACCAAAGCATCTCTCACACCTGCAGAAAGGTTAGCACTAATAATAATTTGAAAAGTATTGTTAGGGCCAAGAAAATCATACCTGAGGTGGGGTGGAAGTGGTTTCAATTCCATCGCTGCAAAGCCCACTGGTTTGGCAGCGTCGGCTGCTGGACGCTGGAGTACTTCAAACGCCTGCTGCGAGGGATGTACAATTGGGGTTGTGGAGAGTAAGTGTGCCACATCCCCTACAGCAGGGTCTTCATCCTCTGGTACTGTACTATTAGCCAGACACGCCAATAATGCATCAGCAGTGTTAGCAGCGTTCTGCCACAATATCCTCTAAATCATCATCCAGGATCCGAACCATATAGCAGGCATTAGTGGGGATTTCAGACTTCATAGCCTTCTGCACATTAAACTCAACTGTCTCTTCTCCCACTCTAAGTGTCACACTTCCATCTCGTGCATCAAGCAACGCACCCGTTGTGGCTAGAAAAGGTCTCCCAAGGATGATTGGAGTCTGGTCATGGAGCCTCATGTCCATGATGACAAAATCACAGGGGATAAATAATTTCCCCACCTTCACAGGCACATCTTCCAAAACTCCAACAGGGTACTTAACAGCGCGATCGACCATCTGCAGCACCATGCAGGTAGGTTTAATTTCTCCAAAATTGAATTGATGTGCTGCTAATAAAGGCATCAAACTCACACTCGCCCCTAGGTCACAGAGAGCTCGGTTAAAGTACTATGTGCCAATTTCACATGGAATAGAGATACTCCCTGGATCGCCCAGCTTGGGGGTGTGAATTTGGTGTTGCAACACGGTGTTATAGTTTACTGTTAGTGCCACAATTTGCTTCTCCACAGTGCGCTTCTTGGTCAGGATCTCCTTCAGAAATTTAGCATATGTGGGCATCTGATCTAGGACAGTGGTAAATGGGATTTCCAAGCGGAGAAAACTAAGCATATCCACGAACTTCGTGTACTGATCCTCGAGCCTGCTCTTTCTATAAACCTGCGGAAATGCAATTGGTGGTTGGTAGGGCACTCGCAGAGGCTTTTTCCTTGGGGCAGACTCAGGCAGCATCACAGGTTCAAGTACTACTTCCTGTTTCTTCTCAGAATCTAGCGTCGCCAGCTGTACTGGCTTAGGAATGGGATCTGGAAGCTCCTTTCCACTCCTTAGGGTGACAGCATTGCATTGCTACTTTCGGATTTGCCTCTGGTTGTCCTGGTAGTCGGCCCTGTGGTTGTTGCTGCTGCATGGCATACTGTGCAACCTGATTCTCGAACATCTTGTTGTGAGCCTTCAGCATGGTCACTTCCTTGTCAATCTTGCTCACACTTTCCATCAGCTGCTTCATCATTCCCATCATGTCTGAAGATCCCTCATGTGGTCCACCCTGCCGCGGCTGCTGCTGCTGGTAGTTCGGGTTCGGATTTGAGCGCCATCCCTAGTTATACCCCTGATTATAGTTATTATAGGGCGGATTGGGGCAGCGGTCAATGAAATTTGCTTCCTCAGAATTATTCTCCGGGCACTCAAGGAAGGAGTGAGAACCACTACATATTTCACAAACACTGTTAGGAATAACGGGTTGTACAAGAGCCACGGGTTGTACCATCTTTGCTGTGAAATCCTTAAAATGCTTAGTGAGGGCTGCAATTTGGGCCTCCAGGTTGGTATTCTTGTCAATATGATGTACGCCCCTGGTGTTCCGGCGCGGCTCATCTTTATCCTCTAAGTTCAGCATAATCCTCTTTGCTTCCTCATACGTTGCTTTTTTGAACTTTCCTCCTGCAGCAGCGTTAAGAGTGCGTCTATCCTCTAGTGACATAGCTCGGTAGAAAATTCCTAGCAGTGCTGGTGGGTACACCATATGAGCAGGACAGCGCTGGACCAAATCATGAAATCGTTCCCATGCTTCCACTAGGGTTTCGTCATATTTCTGCTTGAAATTGCAGATTTCACCTCGAAGTTCATCCATCTTGGTATCAGGAAAGTACTTCTTCAGGAATGCCTCCGCCATTTGAGCCCAGGTGGTGATGCTACCCGCTAATAGAGCCTTCAGCCATCTTTTTGCTCCATCTCTAAGTGAAAACTTGAACAACTAGAGCTTCTTAGCATCCTCAGAACAGCCCTGAACCCTAGTGGTGGCACAGATATCCAGAAAATCCTCTAGGTGTTGGTTGGGATCCTCCAGCGCCGAGCCGCCAACTGCTTGTTTTGTACCATCTGAACCAAATTGGTTCGGAGCTCATAACGATTGTCATGCTCGGGCAATGTGATGGCTCCATAAGTTGCTGTATGTCGGGGCCGCATGAGCTGATTCATAGGCAGATCCGAAATATTGCCGAAAGGATCGGCAATGTCATTACCAGCAGCGTTCTGATTCCGGCGCTGTTGGTTCCCCAGGCCTATAGAATTGATGATATTGCCCTCATCATTCCTTGGTAGGTCATCCTGGCCGCGTGGAGGGTTGATGATTTTACCGTCAGCATCCCGGCCATTGTTTGGAGGATTGATACCGGCCATTGTTGATGTCTCGACGGTTTCTGCTGCTTTCTGTTGCTGTACTTTCCTACGGCTCGCCCTAGCAGTGCCTTCAATATCAGGAATAAGGATTAGCTCAGGGCACTGGCTCTTAGTTTGCATACACTGCTAGAGAGTCAATAGCGACGCTGTCAGTAGCCTGCCACAAGAAAGCAAAATAGATCATAAAACAAAGAAAGCCTAATCAATAAAAAACACTAAGTAGTATTATTTAGCGCAGTCCCCGAAAACGGCGCCAAAAACTTGTTCGTCGCAAAACGTGCTGCAAGTATACAGCGTTGCTGCAGTAAACAAGGTCGATTCACAGGGACTGGAAAATAACATGGTCCTTAGCACTCCTCAATTGATTAGACTGATCACAAACAGAAAAAAAAAATAAATATACCGAGGTTTGAGAGAAATGTTCGCAATTAATAAACTAAATAAGCAATAAATTAAAGAGTGAATTAAATCGGAAGTAAATTAAAGCAGAGTAAATCAACTAAGATCGAGTTCTGGAGGTTTAGAAAACACTGATGAGAAACCTAGGTTTTTTCGGAGTTCACTACAGCGTCGCTGTCGGACTACAAACCAGTGTTCTAATGCTTTAACTCGCCTATCTCGAAGGGCAACCTGACCTAAAGTGTTTATTTCTATTGTCACGTATAGAAACAAACCTACCCTAGTTCCGAACAGCCCACTTTCGCCAGTGAAGCTCCTTCCTAAGGCACAATGCCGCTGTGCCAGGCTCTGTTATCCTCAACCACCCTAAAAACTTCTTTCGACAGCCAGTAAGGTAGAGGTCCGATATAGAACGTTCTGAGTTCTTAGTTTCACCGTTAGGTCCATCACTAAGTCGTCTAAGGTAGTGTTTATGGGTGATCAAGCCATAGACACTATTAAGCTCTCTATATCAAATCAAGATAGAAACAAATTAAAGAAAACCAGAAACTGAATTATAAACCAAACACGAATCTGTAGCTACATCCCTTGAACCTAGATAGCAGATTTAGTTCATGGAGAAATAAAGGAATAGTAAAAACATGGTTGTCGACATGGCAATCGCAAAAATCTAAAGAGAATCACTTTTCTTCAGCCTTCAAAACTTGTTGCCGACTTCTTGTAGTAGATCACGTGTTTCCTTAGGATTTTATCTCTTCATATTTATATAGCCTCAATTAAAAACCCTAAATCTTGGAGAATAAGGAATCCTCATAAAAGTGGCAAAAATAAACTTCTTTCCAAAGAGGGAACTTCCAAATGCACCGACTTCAAGCTCCTAAGATATAGGAGAAATTTGTCAAAAATAAAGTTCTGATTCGAAGCTTCATGCTGACAGCGACGTTGTTGACAGTCTGGACCATTTGTACTAGCAACGACACTGCTGAACCAAAAATCGCCAAATAGGCTCCAAATTGCACCAAAATGCACCTGAAAGCAACCAAGGATGAGGAAAGGTAGTTTGATGGTAAAAGAAGTGATTTGATACCTAAATACATGAATAATGGATGAATGCAAGGCCAAAAGATGACAGTGTGAGCTGTAAAATATGCGTAATTTCATGCACATCACTAATAAATTTACTTCTTCAAAGTATGAGGAGAAGACAAGGATGACTTGCATAATTGGGAGGATTTAGATATCCATACTCCATATAGTTAATTCCAATCAAACAAGGATTTTTACTGTATCAAACCACTAAGCTATCTAATTTGTTTTGTTGCTATATATATCATTACTATATGTAGGTATATAGTATAGGATCTTTGGGGCCCTGGTTGGTGGAGAGCACTTCTAGACAGACAGAAAAGCAAGAATGGGCTCTTGAATTGAAGAGCTACTGTATGTTACTTGTTTCATTCCTTTTTTTTTGTGCAGGATAATATCCAATTGGGAAACTCTTAACGGTGTTTATAGCATCAGCGGATACCCGAAGTGTTGATACAGAAACTTAATAAATATCTTCATGCTTTCCTAGCTCATGATAATTATTGCTTACATATCATTTATTTGAGGATCAAAGTTTACTTGTCAGTCTATTGGGAAGACATTCATTCTGAATTATCCGAAGCAATCAATTGTCCATCACTTTTCCTCCTAGCGTGCATCTACCACCAGCTATGGGGTTAATTACGTTTGGACCCCCTAAATTCAGGTTTATTTTTCAATCACCATTCGAACTTTTTTTTTCGTCAATTCACCACCTGAACTCCTAATTTCGTTCCAATTGGTGCTTCCGTCCATGTGCCCATGGGCTCCGTCAGTTGCACTAACGGAAGCCTTAGTTTGGCGCCACGTGTTTTAATCCTGCCCTTCCATTTTTTCATTAAATTTATTTCCACCTAAAATTAAATAAAATTCAAAAAAAAGAAAAGAAAAAAAGAAATATCAACAACTAAAAAAAATTGCTTCTGCTTTTATTTTTTTCTCTCTTCTTCTCCTCCTTTCTTTTTTCTCCTTTCTTTTTATTTTTCTTCTTCCTCCTCCTCCTCCTTTTCCTCCTCCTCCTCCTCCCCACTGCCTCTGGAAAACCTCTTCCCTCGCCCTGCCGAAATCCCCCTCACGCGTGCAATGATGAATGGCTGTAATCACCACAGTCAGATCCACCTTCCTCATTCCCTGCAAGAACTTATCCCTGATCAACTGATACCGCCTCTCATCCTCGCTCATCAACCTCGCGTTAGCCCACTTGGACACCAAATGTTGCCGTTTAGCTCCGTCCTCCCCCTTCACCTTGAGCGATGAGCTCACTTCAGGCTCCTCCCCATCCGTCCCTGCTCTCTTCCTCTTAATCTGATTAATTCTCCCCCCGTCGATCTTAATCTCAATCTCAATCTTCCTATTATCACTCCCTGGTCCTTGAAAAGAACTATTATTATTTTCATCATCATCAACATCCCTAAAACCCTCGCCAACGAATCGCTTGGGGAAAAAGCATTTCCCGGTCTCGTGAATCCGCACAATCGACCTCTGGCTCCCCGATTCGAAGTCAAACTGCAGCATCCGCTTCAAATCAAACAAGTATCGCCTCGCCTCACTTCCTTCTCCCTCGCGGTAAGACACTTCAACCATCGGCTTACGGTCCACAAAACCTCGCCCGAGCAACTCCGCCACTTCGACAAAGAAATCCTGCCACGAGCCATCGCGAGCAAAGTATGGGCGGCGAGGAAGAGGAGGAGCGAGGAGCATGGGGGAGGAAGAAGAAAAAGAAAAGAGAAAAAAAGAAGAAGAGAGAGAGGGAAAAAAAAAAAAGAAAGGGCAGCGCAGAGGAGAAGGAGGAGGAAGAAGAAAAGGAAAAGAGAGGAAAAAAAAAAGAAGAAGAAAAAAGAAAAGAGAAGAAAAAAGGGCAACGGGGAGGAGGAGGAGGAAGAAGAAAAAAGAAAAAAAGAAAAAAAAAGGGGAAGAAGAGAGGAAAAAATAAAAACAGAGGGATTATTAATTTAATAAGCAAAATTTTCAGTTATAGATATTTCATTTTTTATTTTTTTTTATTTTTTTGAATTTTGTTTAATTTTATGTGGAAATAAATTTAATGAAAAAAATGAAAGGGCAAGATTAAAACACGTGGCGTCAATCTAAGGCTTCCGTTAGTGCAACTGACGGAACCCATGGGCACATGGACGGAAGCACCAATTGGAACGAAATTGGGAGTTCAGGTGGTGAATTGACGAAAAAAAGAGTTCGAGTGGTGATTGAAAAATAAGGCTGAATTCAGGGAGTCCAAACGTAATTAACCCAGCAGCTATGCTATATAATTAGAGGTGGCAAAATAGGTGTACATGGGTATTCTTGGGTTGGGTCATAATGGGTCATACTCATTTATACCTATTTATCTGTTTAGACCCATTTAATAGGTATACCTATTTACTCATATAATGTTAATACTTAATATATATTTTTAAAATTTGTGTTTTAAGTTTTTCTAACTTTATGAATATTAATCCGACCTAGTCCATATTAACCCGGCATAGCTAATACGAGCCTAACTAGACATAAATGAGATGTGCTTGGTCGAGTTTAAATTGGCCCATATGAGCCCAACTAGGTCTGTATGGTTTGGGCTATGTTGGGCCCAACTAGTCCCACACCGGGCCCAACTAGGCCTACATGGATTGGGCCGGGACAGGCTCAAATAGGCCCACCCAAGCCTAATCGGGCCCATATTAGTTGGGCCGAGATGGGCCCACTAGGCCCAAATGGGTTAGCCTTATCTTAGTCTATGTGGATGATTAAATTAGATTACTAATATATAAGTTCATGGATATCCATTATCCAACTCATACAAACTTACTATTTTATGAGTTAAATAGAAAAAATACCCACCCAATAAGACCCATTTATATCTATTAAGGTCTTTGCCTTTTTATCCATGGATTAGGGTACCCAACCCATTTTGCCATCTCTACCTATAAGTTCCCGGTTCCCAAAAATAGTTGTCTCGTTCTCCACTTCTTTCTGCCACACCCGTTAGCACGACACAAAGATTAGTGTACACATACACTTTCCATAACACCAAATTGGAAAAAGAAAGGTAGCTAGAATTTTCCCTTTTTGTATGTATTTCCTCTTAATTATGTTTTGGATGGAATATAGAAAACTATATAAATTAAGGACGTCACAAAAGACAGGAATACAAACGTTCGTGAAACTTAGCCGATGAGAGTAGTAGGAAGGAAATGCTGAAATCGGTCGGTTGATACTCTAGCCTCGTCGACGGAAGAGTACACAGCCAATAGGCCAATGACATCAACTGATGTTTGCAATGGATGGCCGCAACGTCCCCATTTGAATCCTACAGTTAAAGAGGTGTCAACTGTCAAGTGACCATCTCAATCAAAAGCTTAAACTGATGATTGAAGCTTATCACTCTAACACCTTCCTTCAAGTGAAAGCCCTTTAAGCTTGAAACTTACACAGGTTCGGTCATTATGGTTCCGCTACCATGTCAAGTGACCATCTCAACCAAAAGCTTAAACTGATGGTTGAAGCCCATGATTGGTTTTGAACTTACTACTCAAGAAGAAAAAAAATAGAGGTAAAGGTAAAACTTATAAGGCAGAAACCCAATTAAGTGAAGAAGAAATTAAGACAACAACAAGATGTTACAAACCTGGCTAATCCCCTTTTCTCTGTAACTTCCATTTCCGATCTTAACACAAGACTTATCTGTAACCCGGTCTGTAGTGTAGCAACAAAGCTGCATCGCAAAAGTAAACTCTTTTATGCACATTGATATATCAAAGGGATGGGAACATCAATTTTAAGACCATCAAGTGGTATTTGCCTAACACTTTTTTTTGGCCGAATCCATTTGCATAACACTAGCTTGATGGTCTTAAAATTGATGATGTTCCATATCCCTTTGATATATCTCCAGCTATTTTTTAGTGACAGCCCCTTCCGTTCCTGCCTGATGATGACTCTTCTTCTTTTTTCTTTTTGGGTTCTTTGCCTACTTCTCTGGGTGTCTTCCTTAATTTCTGGATATATTTGCAATTGAAGTCCTTTCTCTTGATCAGGTTTATTTATATATAGGAAAAATAATTTCGTTTTGGAACGTCGGGAGCGGTGAGCTAATATTTTTTTATACTAAAAAAATGCATCTAACTTCCCGCTGCATATAAATGGCATGCTATATTTTATCGCGGATCACTCACCTTTAAAAAAATTGAATATAGCTGTTGAAGGTTGAACCATATGAGAAGTGACAAGGAAAAGTGAGGTGCCTTCATTAGATGCTAATTTTGATTTTTGAGACGCACACCTTGTGACACCTGTAATTAATTCCAGATGATTCTCTCCAAATGAACGAGCTGGGATTAAATTAAGGTGAATGTACCCCCTGTCACACCCTAATTGGGATATGTAGCATGAACATTTTCCAACATGAAACATCATACTGTCAGATGATAATCTGTTGCTATGAATGCAATACCTCAACCCTTCTTGGTCTTTTTAGGCTTTCAAGAATTTCATTTGAGCTACAAATTCAGTATTAATCTGTTCCTAACAGCTGCATTGCAATTCGCATTTAACCCATAGTTGAGTGAGGGAGGGCAAAAAACAATAGATGTTTGAAATTATCTATCATCAACTAAATAACATCTGTGCGTGCATTCCGATCCAACAAACAAAGTACTAGGATATCTTTTATGCTGGTGAAAATAAAGAACCTAGCTAATGTTCCCACAAAAATAATCATCCAACCGATGACTTGCCGGATTTAGGCAGGGAAAGTCAAAGCGAACAATATTGCACGCTCCTAGGTTATGCTCCTGCGTAAGTCATCTTCAACCACACTGTCAAGCTAGGTGAAGAGCTTTGAGCCACGGGCGATCCAATATTAAGATTTTAGACCACTAGTGTGGGAGTGACCGATACAGGCATATCTAAACCATGCAGTCTAAATTTAGGGATAACAACCAAAAGAGCTAACTTATACTTTTATTTTTTTTTAAACATGAACTAACTTCTTGAAAGAAGCAGTTAGCTCTTGGTTGATAAGTGGCAGTGAGGTCTAAGACCTCGTATAAACAGAAAATCCTTATTGGGAGACTCACTTACCATGCCTAGGTGTGCGACCTGGATCAAATCCGAATTAGTTGGGGCAAAGCTCTCGAAACCAGAGTTCTTTTGTCTTTACCATTGGTTTACCTCGAGAAAAATTAGTTTACTGCGAGAGCTTCTCTCACTAGTTTCTCTCTCTAAAACAATTTTCCACGAAAATTTTAGTTCATTCAACGAAATTTTCTTGGAAAATTCTCGCAGTTCTCTATCCCCTCTCATTCCCCTCTTGTTCCTTCTCTTTCCACCTTACCCATGGATGTTTGTGAACGAAGTTGTGCTACTTCATCTTCTTCCCCAATCTTTGATTCTAATGGAGTTACTTGATCGAAAGCTGTAATGGCCATGGATCTTGACTGCCTTGATCTGCTGCTTAAAGCTAGTCATCACATGAAGCAACAATCAAAGGGCAAAAACATGGTTGCTTCTGTTCTGGTGCCATTACTTTGTCTGTTGAAGAATTGGGGGCTAGGGTTCCTGGTGTGGAATCGGTGTCTGTGGCTCCACTGATTTTGGATTTGCCTAAGTCTGTTGCTCCTCGTGCTTCTCCACCAGTAGTAATTGGGCCATCATAATTCAATGGTGGTATTGATGGTTCATTGGTAGTTCCTACTGCGGGTTCTCATTCTTGGGCAGATGTGGCAAAGGGTAACTCTAAACCTTCTATTCATCCATTGCAGTTTGTTCCTCCAATTTTTGCTGCTAATTCCCATATCATTACAATTCCTTCTGATTTGCTTGCACTTGGCCGAAAGAAATTTGCTCTGTGTCTTGTTGGTCAATTCATGGGAAGAGCTCCTAAGCTTGGATTAATTGCTACCATGGCGACCAAACTATGGGGCAAGCAAGGCTCTGTCTCAGTGGTTCCCCATAAGGCTGGCCTATTTCTTCCCTAGTTTCCTAACGAATCCTCCTTGCTGCGTGCTCTTCATGGCGGTCCTTGACATGTGGGAGGTTTTTCTTTTCTGCTTAGACAATAGAGTCTTGATAGCCTGTTGATTTCACTGATTCTATTATTCCTGTTTGGGTACAACTGCAACATGTTCCTTTCGAACTATTAACAACTGATGGTTTGAGTCACTTGTTAAGTGCAATTGGTAAGTGATATAACCAAGAAAATAGAGAACACATAATAACTGGAATATAGTAATAAAATTGTGCTATTGTATTGAATTTTGCCATGGTTTGTACATGATTCAGACTCCTATTTATATAGAGTTTAAAATACACTATTATTTCCTTTGGGAGCAAGTATTGGCCCCATAAGTCCCTGATTTTATGCAAGAAATCCGGGGGAAGCTGTCGGCACTGTTGAAGGATGTCGGGCTTCCCTTCTAGGTTCCAGGACTGCCACGGAGCTCCTCGAGGAAGCTTGAGTCTCGAGACAATCTGGTGCTTCCCGGGGAACCTCTTAGTAAGCATGGGCTCCTCCGTTTGTTCAGTTACTTGGGCCTTCGTGTAGTGTAGACTACGGGCTCGGTAGCATCTCGGGTCCACTAATATTTTGAGTCATATCAGTAACCCTCTAAATGGTTGAACCTTAGTACAAGTTCGAGCATTTAAGTATCTATGACCCTTTGGATGTCACCGTTTTTATGGAATATGCTTTATGGAAGACTACCTCATTAAAAACCTTTTCAAAAAAAACCCAATGGGATAAAGACGCGATGAAGGGAAAAAGAGCGCAACTCATATTTCCGTTCTTCATAGTTTTGATAGTCATGAACTAAGAGACACGCACTCTTCATGGTAGCTTGGGTCGGTACCCTTTCTGTTGCTTTATGAGTATAGCCTCCTTTTATTGCACTATTTGCTTCCTGGTTTTTGGACCACTCCAAATCGCCATCCTGGAGGTCTTTTCTTTGAGTTACTCTCGGCGTACCATCGTCGGGCTCCTTTTGGCCTTTATTCGGGAACCTCGGTGGTGTCTTTGTTTGGAACCACTCTACGGGTATTCTACGTTGGGCACCTCCCAGCCTCTGTTTTGGAACCTCAATAGGATCTTGGTTGGGAATCACTCCACGGGTATTCTACATTAGGAACCTCTCGGCCTCGGTTTTGGGACCTCAATAGGTTCTTTGTTGAGAACCACTCCACGGATTATCTACGTTGGGCACCTCCCGACATTTGTTTTGGAACCTCGATAGTTTTTTTGTTGTGAACCCCTGCACGGGGTCTTCTATGTTGGGCATCTTCCGGCCTTTGTTTGGGAACCTTAATGGGATCTTCGTTGGGAACCCCTCAACGGGTTGTCTATGTTGGGCACCTCCCGGCCTTTATTTGGGACCTTAATAGGATCTCCGTTGGGAACCCCTCCACGGTTCTTCTATGTTGGGCACTTTTCAGCCTTTGTTTGGGACCTTAATAGGAACTTCGTTGGGAACCCCTCAACAGGTTCTCTATGTTGGGCACCTCCCGGCCTTTGTTTTGGAACCTCAATAGGTTCTTGCTTTGGGTCACTCGTGGGTCACTTCAGTGGCTTTGCAATATCATCATTTTTTAGGTATGACTTTGGCATTAGGTGCCTCATCAAGAAGAAGGTGGCCTTTGGTACTACTTTGGTATCCTCTGGAATGGCTCTTCGGCATTATGAACCCCGTTCAACGAAGGGCAGCCCTGGATGCAGTATAGGTAACCTTGTAGCGGCACACACTGGTCCTGGTAGGTTTAATTTGCCTTGCATCAGTTGGGGCGTTTGAATCCTTTGGGAACCATCTTGGGACGTCATCCTGGTTTTCATCTTTAAGCAAGCTTACGGAGGCTTCCTTCTCTCAGGGAACCTCAGAGAATAACATGAGTTAAAAATCACCAATTCGTGCGTTAGCATTCCCAGGGCCTTTCGCGTTTTGTGGCACGGCAATGGGCCTTTGCGTTGTGTGGCTCCGATGGGGCTGTTTGCAGCTTATGGTGTTTGTTCTCAAGCTTCATTCTTGGGCTTCCCCTTGATGGTAGCTCGCCATTACTTGCTTTTAGATCTTCTAGGTTATCATTAGGAAGCCTTTGATGTGCACACTTGTTGGGCATCCGTCATATTAACTCCAGCATCCACGAGCGACTTGCTTGATGGGATTTGATCTTCCCTCCCAAGCGTTTGATGGCTTGGCCTTTGATTTCGTCGGGAAGCTCTACCGGTGAATGCATCCCTTGCTTTGAATTCTTTGAATGATCCTCCATTGCTGCATAGATTTTTTCGGAGATCAGCTGCCTCCTTTATGTTGGAGCCTCACGGGGCGTATGTGGCCACCACAAAAGCCTCTAGGAACCTGATAACTTGTAAGTGGTACCACAAATATCATGCGAGGCATCATTAGTAATGATAATGATAGGTCGAGTAGTACTCATATATTAATGATAAAATTATATAAGCATGCATCACCAAGCATCATGTCAAAAACTTTATTAGCGATACTATATATAAAGAGTAGTGGATTGATTTTTGCATGTGTGGGAGCGCCCGTGGAGGACAGCATCCCTGTAGGGTGCCACGTTAGACGTTGAGCGGGCCTTGTGTTTGGGAGAGGCTATGGAAGACAACATTCCTGCTGGGTGCCACGTTAGACGTTGAGCGACCCTTGTGTATGTGTGGGAGCGCCTCCGAAGATAGCATCCTTATCGGGTGCCACGTGAGACGTTGAGCGACCCTTGTGTGTATGGGAGCGCCTATAGAAGACAGCTTCCCTGTTGGGTGCCACGTGAGACATTGAGCGACCCTTGTATATGTGTGGGAGCGCCTCCGAAGACAGCATCCCTGTCGGGTGCCACGTGAGATGTTGAGCGACCCTTGTGTGTATGGGAGCGCCTATAGAAGACAGCTTCCCTGTTGGGTGCCACGTGAGACGTTGAGCGACCCTTGTATATGTGTGGGAGCGCCTATAGAAGACAGCATCCCTGTCGGGTGCCACGTGAGACATTGAGCGACCCTTGTGTGTATGGGAGCGCCTATAGAAAATAGCTTCCCTGTTGGGTGCCACGTGAGAAGTTGAGCGACCCTTGTGTAAGAAATCCCGTTAAGGGATGAGTGTCTTTTTGTAAGGAGCCTAGCTAAGAGGTGGGTCCTTTTGTATGTGAGGTGCCCCGTTAAGAGAGGGACTTCTTCTATGACAGTAGCCGGTTAAGGTATGGGCATTAGTAACCGATCTCATATCTTTCCCTTTTAAGCAAGGGGATACAACATGGAGATGTTATGAATCTGGGCGATCTTTTCTGTGTCCGTGCGTCGACAAAGTCAATGGTACCCTGTCCTTAGGATGTGCCATTTTGGGGAGAGACTTTAAGGGTGTGCATTTGTGAGCTTCCCTTGTTGACGATTATGAGCCCCCTATCCTTAAGGGAACGTTGGCTGCTACTTTTGGACGTGCTTGATCCTCCTCCCCTCATATGAGGGTCCTTTGCATGATGGGCATCTGTTTTTGGTATTTTCTCCACTTGGAATCCCCAAAAGCCAGTTTTGGATCCACTTTGGGTGCTTCCAATGAATCATTGATAGCTAGGAGGGTGAACCATAAAGCCATAACAAATATGGTTTTCTCAACTTGTAGGTGCGTTTGGATTCACATAGGACGCACTTCACAGGAAAGTTGGTTAGGACTTCAAGAGGATTTGGAAGGGTCCTCCCCCTTTGCTCACATAGATTTTTGAAGGGTCCGAATCTGGTGAACCCCATTAAGGGCAGCCCTTCTGTGTCAATTCCTACGTTCTGGAATCGTCCCGAGGACAGCCTTTAAGGCTCATCATGTGTCAATATGCGAGTCTCAGCAAAACTCAAGAGAGTATATCACATTGTCCTGACATCATATTCGTTGTGCTTGCTAGCCCTTTTTGGAGGTCTTCGGATTTGGATCCCGCGCGTCATTGTGTTCGGTTCCCCCGACACTCCAGTTTGTTGTATCTTTGTAGGTAGGTGCTATCCTGGCAAAGGTACTCGACTACCCTCATTGTGAGTCGGGCGTTGCTGGTCTGAGGAGCCAGAAAAGAGAGTTAGGGAAGTTCTTCTCCATGTCCCTGTTGTGACATAGCTCTCTTGGTATTTTGTATCTTTTATTTGCAACATTCCTCGTTCAGTCAGGAGACATAGTCCCGGGACAATCCTCCTCGCCATGTTGGACATCCAAGAGGTACTAACATCTTTTTTAGGGAAACTCCGAATCTGGAACCCCCCGGGGTGCATCCCTCCCATCTTTAGGATGGAAGATATGGATCTTGGTGCGAGCCTGTCCTATCAGCTTTTCGTATCATCATAAAAGATGGGTGCCGCCGCCATACAAAATAGCGCTTCTCAGGTAGCTTGCAACTATGGTGTGGTCCGAGTGTGAGTAACATCCTCTAATGGAATTTGAATTCTTCTCATTTGTGTTCAGTTGCATGGTCTAAAATTTCTTCGGGAAGCTCTTCAGCTTCCTGCTCCAAGTCAAGGGTGAGAGCATCCTTGGCTTCGGGATCCTACTGGTGGGACTTGGTCGAGCTTCCGCATTGTGTGCGATTGCTCCAGGTACTGCTTCAAGGTCCCTTCACAGGTTCCGCCCGAGGTGTACCTCAAGGCACCAACTTCCTTTCAATGAGGGACTCCAAAAAGTGCGAATTCATACTGACTTCTTTGGCTCCTCCTCCAAAAGCCCTTGCAAAGAATAGTCCTTGAACCTAGTAACTTATATAAGGTATCACAAATATTTTGACAAAAACATCATCAGAAATATTATATAGAAGAGTTATCGAGTAACCTCTCTGTGCAATATGCATGTTTGCAAAATAATCAAGAGATATGACGACAATAATTATAATCAGTTGTCATGATTTTCATATAAACTTTATGTCGTATGCATGACGAAAATGGTAAGGAACCATTTGAACAACCCTCAAGACATTGATGGCCGAATCAGCATCATATTAGCTTAACAAGCAATATTTATGGGTAACATGTTTATCAAATAGCACCAAGTAATCATGGTATGACTGTAAGCATGGTGTGATTGAACATTTTTAATGAATAATCATGATGCAATTAAGCATATTATAGTGAACATCATAAAACTGTGTTTCGCTGGATGCCATGATGAATTTGCGTTTTCTCAACGCATAAGGTACCAAAGCATTATATCAAGGCATCATTAACAATAATAAATTTAGTAGTACTAACGATAAAAGTTATGCAGATGTGCATCACCTAGTATGTTTTAGCATATGCTAAGGAAGCATTAATAGAGCTTAGCAAAGCCACAACAAATAAATTCACAAACCATAATGTCAAGCGTGAAAATAATGTATTGCTATTGATAGCTCTATATGAGAAAGTAATTGAGTCGTCTCAGCTATTGTTGCATAATGAGGGTTCATACTGCAATTGCCAACGAGAACATGGTGAACGCGGAATAATAAAACCTTATAGTAACAATAATCATGTCATGATTCTTATGCTGTATGCATCATATGAAATGGGAATTGAGGCCATATGGAGAAAGTGAGCACTATTATCACATGACATATGTTTCTAGGCTAGTGCATCGAATAAATGGGCATAATAGTATCATTTATTACGCAAGGCTATTATCTTCTATTTTGTCCAGCCTAAAATATCATTAAGTAGTAGAGTCCGATCTTGGAACTATCATGCTATAGATGTGAATATTCACAATAAAAGTTTAAGGTATATGCAAGCCTTTACTCCTGGGTCTCTCATATTTGGGGATAGCAAATATGCGAGTGCATTTGCCATGGAAGTGACATGACTTCATGAATTATAATGTGCTCTCAATTTCTATGTCTTATACATAGTATATATAAAAATAAGGAAGCATGTAAACATTTTCCATGGCCTTTTGGTAGGCAAGCTAATGTCATATGCAATCACGGAGTATACAATCGTGAAGTAGTTGATCCCAAAATAATCGCGTGAAATGCAATAAAGTAGCATATGAAAAATGAATGGACAGTATCAACTACTATTTTGTGAAACTATTGACTGTAGGGTGACATAGGCTATGCATTTTAAGAATTATTTGTAATGTAAAGCATGTATACACGCAAGATGTAGCATTGGGTTATAGACAAGCCTGGCCATTGTATTTTTTTAGCTTGGGCCATTGACTGGCTGGGTTATTGATTTGGGCCCGTGGGTTGACTGTTGAACCAATAATGGTTTGGGTCGCTGGATAGTTGGCCCTCCAAATTCATTTCTTCGAGCAGTTAACTGCTCCCTTTGTTTTTCTTTTTATGCGTTTTCTTCATGCATTTGTCTGCTTCACTAGTTTTGCTCCCTTACCAAACGCAACTCCACCATTACTGCAAGCTCAAGAGAGGTGGCGAGCGTGTGACGGTATCCGATGGCGGCGGGTTAGCATGGACGGTAGGCTCACCTTCAATGGCAAGGATCCTCTGTAAGTTTCCTAAGAGCTATATGACACTCATAATAGGCTCAAGAAGCAGCGGAAAGATAGGAAAGTACCCTAGAACCACATGTGAGGCTACAAAACCGAATAACAATTTTACTTACTTGGAAATTAGGATCTTTCACCTAATTATGAGTATAGAACCAGCAAGAGCAGGATGAAAACGTCCCCTCCTCTACGGTATCCACACGAACCTTGATCGTCCCGGAAACGTCACACGAATCCAAGAACGGACACTTCCACTTGATGTGCTAGCAACAAGAATGGGAGCTTGTGTATATGGATGTGTTTGTACTTTCTTCTTTCACACAAAGAAGAGAAGCTTCAGAGAGTGTTTTGGGTGCTTCAAAAACGTGGTGAAGGGCAGAGAATGAGCTAATGATCTGATCACCATAGTGCTCAACCCCACTCACCATTATGCATTAGACAATTAGGCATAATGGCCAACAAGTGGACCAAAGTGATGACCATCATCACTAAGTGTCTCCCACTTAGCAATCAGATAAAACACACCATACACACTCATGTCTGGTCAATAATACAAATATTATTGTCCCAAAACGACTCTGGTTCAACCACGGTCTAACCACGGTCCAACCACACCCGGTCCAACCATGGTCCAACCACGGTTCAACCACCTGCCCGAATCAACGGTTCTATGTGTGTGACCCTGTAGGCACTTGTAACGTCCGGAAATGATTGTAAAATCTTATTTTACAATCATAAACAAAGAGCGGCGTCTAGCAACACATCATTGCTACCCGAACGACAAGATAAGTACTGATTCTCTATGCCTCGAAATATGTCATCGTCCTTTCGTCCCATTATCAAGATCAAACACGAGACATGGAATATGCCAACCTCGTATATGTTTAATCTATATTTCTTGATCCCCGAGTTAACTGTACAAAACGGATACCCGTGATATCAACATATCACCTATTCCGAGCATGGCCATGCATTTCACAGTTCAACTCTATCAAGAAACCGTATGATAATACACCCGTTATATGGGTCGAACGAATCCCGTCTTGATCAATCAAAACCCACTACATACTCGCCATATACCCAATGATTACCCTTATGTCCACCCAGTTACGGGTGACTAGGAATAATATCAAAGCATATGATTCATATGTTGGATACCTTGACGATCTCAGGTCAAAGGACAACACATCTGTAAGAAACACTAATGACATACATATAACGTTCCATGTAGTGTTCTTATGTGGGTCGGTCCGGTCCACAAGTTGTCTAACTTGTACCCGTATGTAGAATTCATATCACATATAAATTCACAACATACGCTAGTCTTAATTTATTATTACAACCCGTCCATAATAATAACCGACTAGGGACATTTAAGAATATATCAAATA